>CAUYSK010080503.1:0-10592 GCA_963575035.1 Avahi laniger | reverse complement strand
CGAACTCGGGATCTTGGAGTTTAAATTGTGTTATATCCCAGAATGCAATCAGGCAGTTTCTAGGCATAAAGGTACCTCATTGAATTCTTGCAACAAGTCTGAGGTGGAAGACACGCATGCTACCGCACGTCTAGCGTTGCACGGCCAGTGCGTAGAACCAGGGCGCCTATCCGAAATCCGGATGCTTTCTGCCGTGTCGTGTGGCTCGGCGGAGGTGGGTCCTGGTGGCCCTGTCTGGCCTTCCTGCAACACTGAGCCAAACGGGCCTGAATCCCTCAGACCGCGGCCCTCACCGCCAGGAGCCACTTTCCTCTCGGTCCCAGCAGGAATCCCCACTTACCCTCTAGCATCAGGAAGAAACTTCCTGAATCAAGGCCTCTGAAGGCTAGCGCCTTAAATCAGTTCTCTCTGCTCTGCTCAGCTCTTTAAAATTCTATGTTCTGCCAGTACCTGAAATCCTGTATCCTTTACTTCTCAACCCCTGCAAGCTCGCTTCTAGATTCACCACTTCATTGAAACTAGGATTGTCAAGGACTTTTACGGTTTCTTGGTTGCCAAATCCAATGCACACTTTATTTTCCTTCCATTTTTGAACATTTTTTTTAAATAAATGGAGTCTTGCTCTGTTGTCCAGGCTGGAGTGCAGTGATGTCATCATAGCTCACTGTAGCATCGAACTCCTGGCCTCAAGTGATCCTCCTGCCTCAGCCTCCCAAGTAGCTGGGACTACAGGTGCACACCACCACAGCAGGTTAATTTTTAAAAATTGTTTGGTAGAGACAGGGTCTCACTATGTTGCCCAGGTTGGTCTTGAACTCCTGGCCTAAAGCGATCCTCCTGCTCAGCCTCCCAAAGTGCTGGGATTACAGGTGTGAGCCACTGCACTTGGCCCGTCCTTGAACAGTTGATAGAGTGGCCCTCGCGTCCCTTCTTAAAGGCCTCTTTTCTCTTAGCATCTCTGGCTCTGCTCCTCCAGGTCCACCTCTGACCTTTTGGGTCTTTCTTCTTCTCACCTGCCGCTGGTTGCTGTTCCCCAGGAATCTATCCTGGGCCCTCTTTGCATCTAACTCTGCACAATCTACTTGGGCGATCTCATCTACCGCATAGCTTCAACCCACAGATATGCCCAAATCTGCCTTTCTGGCCTAAATTTAGGGCCAGACCCATGCTCGAACTGCCTACTGGACCTCTCCACTCGATGTCCTATAAGGACCTCAAACTCAAAATGTCCCAAACTAAACTTGACATCTTGGCTCCTGCCTGCCTTCCACACCCACTCTGAACTGGATCCTCCACTTTTACTCCTGACCTTGGTTACCTAAGCCAGAAACCTGGAACTGATGCAAGCCTCCTCCTGTCCTTTACTCGCCCCTTTCCATCTGCCACCACTTCCTTAAACCCCGAGATTTGTCCCCTCTCCATCGTCATTGCCAGCGTGGTTCAGGCTCTTGTTCCTGGCCACTAGATTACGGCTCCCTAACCAGTCTCCGCACCCACAGTCTGGCCCCCACGCGGCCCCCCATTTATCAGCTTTGAATCCTCAGTGCTGCCCCGGCCCTCAGCCTCAGGATCAAATCTACGCTCCTGAGCGTGGCTTGCAGCCCTTCGTGACGTGGCCCTCGTCCACCTCTCTGGTCTCCTCCCTCCCACTTCGCCACACGTCCCGGGCGCCCTCTGGTACATCACGGCACCGAGCAGCTCCTCACACTGGCAGCACCGTCTCTACCCTGTGCCACCGCACTGCTGTTTCCTTTTTCTAGAACACTCCTTTGCCCGCTATTCTACCAAGCTCACCCCTATTGCCCCACAATGCCCAGTTCAGAAGTCACTCCCAGGAACCTTTCCAAAGTGTCGCCTCCCTGGCAAAGGTGAGCCTCCTCTAGGCTGCCATTAGCATCAGCGGTGGCATTTCTTAAACTGCATTTTAATTGTCTGCTTGCCAGTCCACTGCTCCCAAGGGACTATAATCCACTTGGAAAAGGAATTGTTTCTTCATCTCCAAATCCCTAGTGCCCGGTAGAGGGTCAGGGACATAGAGAGTGGCTGGTATATGTTTGCCGAATTAATGAATGATTGAATCAATGTGGTGAATGAATGATCAACTGTGTCTTTTAGCATTTGGGTCTGCCTGGTTTTTGTCCCTACTGCCGGGTATCTGAAGTGCAGCCGGCCCTGAACCTTGCTTGGCCTATGTAGGGACGGCTGCCCACCTGCTGTGTTGCTGACCCCATGGCCTCGGCTGCATCTTCCCGGCAGCGCGTTCCTGGATCTCCCAGGCTCAGCCCTTTGCTCCACTCCCTCTTCCCACGCACTGTAACAAGGCTGTTACGTGACAGCACAAATTAGTGATTTGGTTGCATGCAACGACAAGCAGAGATGTGAAAGCAAAGATTTTGATCTGAAAATCATTGCTTCAAGATTGATTTTAAGAGTTTTCAAAGTCATATCGCCAGATGCTAGTGATTTTTGTAATCTAAATCTACCAGGACCCATCAAGTATGGGAGGCCCACCCTTTGTAACGGCTTACACGTTCTTCTCTTGACACTACCATGTCTCAGATTTATTACGAGGTGACTGGTGAGGAGTAACAGTCAGAAGTAATAGATCCCCTGAGAAGGAAAGAAGGCTAAATACATACAGAGACAATCCCAAGCTCTGTTAGCCTCATAAACAAAGACAGTTTAATCTTCAGCAAAACCTTCCCACTTCCATCACTGCAGAGAAAACATGGCGCTATAAAGTCATTTACATTTTCCCATGTCAAATTCCTTGATAAAGATTTTTAAAACTGGATAAAATTAATTACCAGTCTCTTGTCTTGCAAATGACAGGGAGAATCCTGTTTTATTCTTTCGGAAAATTCTTGTACCTGCAGTGAAAAAAAATGTAATCTTTCATTAATGGCATGATGTCTCATGTTTGAATTTGGGTGCTTCAATTATTTATAACAAGCTTTAAAAGTATTACTTTAGCCTTCAGTTGGTCAGTCTGTTCTTTTAACTTCTGACACATTCGTTTCCCTTGGGATATCTTTTGAAATATATTAGAAGAACTTGAGGAAGGGCCTCTCTGAGAGGTCGACGACACCTTAAGGAGGCTTGTCTCAGATTCTATCCCTAAATAAGAAAGAACACATTTTGGCTACCATTCATTTCAACTCATCACGGTTTTATTAAGTACTGAAAACAAAAGGCTGTAGCAGCTACCACTGCTTGCTATGTTTTAAAATCATTTTCAAAATATGTATCTAAATCAAAGAAGTCTTAAAATGTTAGTACCTGTGAGCAGTTCTTGTTGGGTATGTCCTGTAGGCTCCATCTGCACAAGGGTAAGAAAACATTACTGTTGATACTAACCAATGACACCATTATTCAGAATGACCCTACGTATTCTGGTCATCACACAGGCAGCCCAGTGTTGTGGTCAAGAGCCGGGGCCATGACACAAATGGGGCCAGTAAGTGACCTATCTGATGGGGTTGTTACGACGGTTAAATGTTGAATATCTGCCATAGCAACAGGCATGCGGCAAGCATTTAACAATGCATGTTATCTGTATTACTGCCGTGCTTGGTGCTAGCGTGTGGAATGCTCACACATTTCTCTTAAACTGGACCATAAGCCCCATGAGGGCAGGGGCCGTTGTCAGCCTTGTCACCAAACACATAGTAGCCAGACTCTGGAGAATAATACAGTATGCATTAAGTTCCCAAGCATGTGAAGATAGTGATTATTTTCTGCTCACCACAGGCTGGTTGGACAGAGGTTTAAATTCCAGAATGACTCACCCCGGGAGTCTTCCCTTTTCCTCCCTGACGCATGAAGATCAGAAACATGCTAGTGCCAGAGGGCTAAATGGTAGTGGTCAAAATAGACTCTGGTCATTACAGATGTCTCAAGTATATGATGGATATGAAACCTGTAGGGTCCAGTTCTCCAACTGGATTGATGGGACTGGAAAAAGTCAGATAGCTGACCTCAAACTCCCACTGCAGAGAGAGATGAGCCTGACACCCACGTTGCTCCTACCAACCAGGGGGTACCAGCGCTGCGCACAACAGGGATGTTCTCCTGCAGGCAGGGCAGGAAACCCCGAGGCTTCCAAATACCACAGGGGTGCAGATTTCTCCAAGACTTAGAGAAGCATCCTGGTCACGGCCAGGTGGCGCTGCTGGCTGTGTGTGGGGGGGCGGGGGCGGGGGTTCTGCTCAAACTCCCCAGAGCATTTCACTGGAAGAGAAGGGAGTTGAAGCATGAGGGATGGAAATGGAAACAGGCAGATAATATCGTTTAGTCCAGGACACCCTTTGTATAAAGCTTCAAAGAAAGATCATACAGTCCTGGCAAAGTGCCAAAGAACTAAAATGTTTATTTTGATTATCAGTGTGGATTTACCTTACCATTGAACCTCAATAATCAATGAGATCCTGAGCCTCAGCATGCTGGGAAGTTGAGGAGGAGTGAGAAGATGGGGTAAGGGAAAGGGGGGAATAGCATAAATTAAGCATCTACAAAGTTTTGTACTAAATGGTTACCAATATAACACGTTTGAAATCTGTTATTAAAGATCTTAATCCAACTCAGCATCGATAACCAAGGGTGTAATATATGTGAGACACAAGGCCAGGCCTCGGGAGGAAGGTGGGCAGTGGAAAGATGAAGATGAGGTTCTGCCCTCCAGAGCTTTGAATCCACTGGGAAAAACAGACACCTCCAGTGTGCGATGACCAACTCTGGCTCTGATAGCACTAAGCAAACGAGGATGGAAAGGGTGTGACTTGGGGGGCCTGAAAAGTTATGTGGCCCAAGGGGGAACTGAAGGAGGCCACGACAACAAGCAGGTCTTTGGTAAGTAGAGACGGAATGTGCCACACAAGGCAGGAGCTCAGAGGGGTCGGGGCCTGAGAAGAGGTTCGGGACCACCCAGTAACTGAGGGCGAATACTGGGGAGGAAAGCTAAATTTTAAAAATGGGGAGACCCAAATTCCAACTTGAAGAATTTGGATTTTATTTTCTCACGTGCTTTTGTCAGGCCAGCCCCTGAGTCTTCTCATGAAGATGTTCACTGGGCTGCTGGGAGGTCAAGTCACTTGCCCAGGGTAACCCTGGAGGCTGAATGGGACCTCAGAATTAGAACCAAGCCCCACGCGCCCTCCACAAACCCGCACGGAGATAGACGAGCGGTGGCTCTGCTTATGTATTTACGGGAGGCTATTTTCATTTACCTGTAATTGTTGTGAAGGTTCAGTAATTTTCCCCTTCTGCTCTTGATGTTGTCTTTCAACACACTTTGACTTAGGCATGGTTTCTAAAGAGTCTTGCACCATAGCTGATTTACTTCTCAATTTAGGAGAAAAGTTGGCTTGTTTAGCTATCGTAAATGGTTTATGAACTATGTTATTTTTAGGAATTTTCACTTTGGGAGCAGCCTTAGAGAAATTGGGGAGCTGGTAATGAGCGTGACCTTGGCAGCATTTGAATCCACTGCCTGGACTTGCTTTTTCAGTCTGCTGTTTCTGGGGTGACTGCCCTTGACAACTTTTTTGTTTATCACTTGGACCCTTGATTTTAGTTCGAATATTTGAATTTTCTTGATGGCTGCTATCTCCAGCGGCCACTGGCTCTTCTAAATCAGAGGTATTTTCTTCTGTCATGTTTAGAGAACAACTGGGCTCATTGCTGTTTTCACCATCGCTTTTGGGGTTAAGTTGGTCAGTGAGTTCTGAGGTTTGTTCTTCTGGCCAAGAGTTCTTAACATAACATGAAATAATGTTTTTAATAATAGCTGCTTCTTCAAAACTGTCAGCATTTGAGATCTCTGGGGGAGCTTCACAGTCGATGCCTGGACCTCTTAAGAAGTGCTCTTTGGAAAGATGATGGAGTAAAATGTTGGAAATGTTGGACTTTGAGGTGTCTCCTTTGTCAGCTGGAATGTGGGGAGTTACAGCTGCGCATTGCTTCTCTTTGTCATGTTTTTTGTTGACAGGATTTTCAGTAGTTTTACCCAGAGGCATGGCCTTCGCTGTGTTTGTGCGGGTCTTGTCATGTGTAGCCTTCTCTTGAGGGCCATCTGCTGTTAAAATGGTTTGATTTGAGCCCTCGAGGATATCATTTTTTGAGGTAAAATCATAATCACCCCCGTCATAGGGCAGCTCCTCCTGCTGCTTACAAGTTGTATCTTCTGAAAAATCGGCGTCGTCCATGCGGATGCAGCCTGACCTCTCCCGTCCTCTGCCGCCTGGCCTCAGGCCCTTAATGGTAGCCGCAGATGTGGTTTGCGCTGTCTTCATCGTGCGTCCTGTCGGCGGAAAGGAGAGCAGCCCCATTGGTAAACGTAGGGGAATAACGCATGGGACTCTGCCTACGCCGGTGTCTGTGCCAGAACTAAATGGACGTTTTTCATTTAAGGAACTTCAGTGAGGGCCGGGCGCGGTGGCTCACGCCTGTAATCCTAGCTCTCTGGGAGGCCGAGGCGGGCGGATTGTTTGAGCTCAGGAGTTCGAGACCAGCCTGAGCAAGAGCGAGATCCCCGTCTCTACTAAAATTAGAAAGAAATTAATTGGACAACTAAAAATATATAGGAAAAACTAGCCGGGCATGGTGGCGCATGCCTGTAGTCCCAGCTACTCGGGAGGCTGAGGCAGGAGGATTGCTTGAGCCCAGGAGTCTGAGGTTGCTGTGAGCTAGGCTGACGCCACGGCACTCACTCTAGCCAGGGCAAAAGAGTGAGACTCTGTCTCAAAAAAAAGAAAAAAGAAAGAAACTTCAGTGAGAAACACGAAGGCAGAAAGCTCAGCCAAGAGCTAACGAATACTGTGTTAACATAGCAGGGATTTTAGGCCACTGCCTCTACAGTGAGGACTAGAAAAAAACAGAGGGGACTGCTAAAATTTTCATTCACTTGAACTTGAGGTGCAGTTAGTGACTAAATACTTATCAACCTCCCTTAGGAAACACTCTTTGCAGTTTGTTTTCTCAAAATAGGATCTTGGGATGGAAGTAAAGGACTGATGTTTTTAAGGGGCCCTGGCTGTCCCTTGTCCACGCATCACCAACAGGCCTGTAAGTCGTGTGGCGCTGGAAGCTGGCTCAGCTCACACTCAACACCGACCTTCCCGTCCCGGTGCTCTTTCAGCTGTCCCTCCAGACATAACGTCCCCTTGTGTGTCCGAGAAGGGCAGAGAAAGATTGACAGAAATATGACCAAGGGACAGACAGGCCTTTTGAACACCTGGAGGCCGGTCTGCAGCCAAACGTGTCTCTCCTAGTGAGGACCGGGCAGGCACCTGGTCAGAAAGGCGTCCTGCCCTGAGCAGTCCTGACCGGCAGGAGTCTGGAGGTGGCAGAGTCTTTGGGGGACATTCCTGAAATCGGTCAGAACAAAACCAGCTGCCACTTGGGTACGTGAGTCCTTTTTTCTTTCTTTTAAACGAAATTTCAGACACACATTTAGATATCTCTTCTTGATTTGTGAACTTTTGGGACAACTCCTCAGAAGTAGTAAAATGATCTCAAGTTTTAGGTGGAGTAACAACCAGTGCTCCAGGCGGGACAGGAGTAGCCCGGGCTTTGCCGTTCACCAGCCCAGGGTGACCACAGCCGCTGCCGGCCTCTCTCGCCCATGCAATTACAGGTCGGGCGAGCAGATCTCTGAGGTTCTCTCCTCAACCAAATTTTTATGAGTCTATAAACTTGTGATTTATTAGAAAACCTCAAAAGCTAAAATAGTATGTTTGACCAAAAAAAAAAATTTTTTTTTAAGCTAAGTTCTCTGAAGTAAAAAGAGGACAAACTAAATGTGGTAAAGGCATCTGTGAAACATTGTACAAAAATCTTAATTTATAGACACACGCCAATGCTAGAGAACCCAAAACAAAAAGACTCTTTTTAGCGAGAGGGGGAAAGAGAGAGATCACCAGAGAATTAGCTTAAACAATTTATAGAGGCAGCATTTACTAAAAAGTGGGGTACATCTTCAAGAACAGAATTACAGGCTATTCTGACCCAAGTGGAAGAACGAGGGAAAACGCTTCCCAGGCAAGCACGAGGCACAGTGGGAGGCAGGAGTCGAGAGACCCGGATTTGAATTCCAGCTTCCCCACTTGTTAGTTTCGTGTCATCTGGCAAGTTATTAATATTTAACTTTTCTGAGTCTCCGATTCCTCTTTTGAAAAATAGGAAGAGCAATACTTGAGATAATGCACGCGAAGCGCTTGGCACAGGGCGTGGCCCAGTGTGAGAATTCAAAACATGGTAGTTTAAGAATGAAAGACCAAAACGAGTCTCAGTGTCGGAATATCGAAGAGTGCCAGGTCCGGAAGGTGAGGCACTCCTTACGTGTGGGGAGATTTAAGGATAAAGGAAGGAATTGCAGACATAAGACATAATCTCTTACAGAGCCTTAAAACTATTTTTAAAATCTACCTATAAATGAACATATTGTTTGAAGGTTAAAAAAAAAATCACTAAATAATTTTAAGCAAAACAGTGTCTAATTTTTGAGAACAGAAAAAGGAGAATATGTTTAAATACCTACAGAGAAAAGAGAAAAAGAAGACAAATTCTAGTTTTGCGGGACTTTTAATGACCCAAACTACACCCCCAAAGTCATCCTCGTGCTTTCTTTGCACAGTATTTTGAGAAGCTCATTGCTGAGTCCAAGCCCTTCCTGTTAAGGAAGAAAAGACACATTGTTGGCTAGATTGCAGTTTCTAAAATATTATTCTGTTTAAACTGATAAAATTTGATTTTTGCTATGACTGTTTTTTGGTTTTTGTTCTTTTTTTTTTGAGACAGAGTCTCGCTCTATCGCCTAAGCTAGAGTGCCGTGGCGTCAGCCTAGCTCACAGCAACGTCAAACTCCTGGGCTCAAGCGATCCTCCTGCCTCAGCCTCCCGAGGGGCTAGGACTACAGGCACTTGTCACCACGCCTGGCTAATTTTTTCCATTTTTAGTAAAGACAGAGTCTTGCTCTTGCTCAGGCTGATCTCGAATTCCTGAGCTCAAGCAATCCTCCCACCTTGGCCTCACAGAGTGCTAGGATTACAGGCGTGAGCCACCGCATCCAGCCTTTTTGCTATGACTCTTAAGAAAAAGAAAAAAAGACACCACCAAGATAAGCCAGAAGCCTGAGGAACTCTCTAATTATATATAGGAAAACAGCTTCTGTTATTATTATTATTATTTGAGTGCATGTAAAATATCAAGAGAATTTTTCTGGAAAGGGACAGTCCCTATCCTTAGCATGGTAATGGGCCTTACAGGTAGCTGGAAGGAACTGGAACATCTTCCCACATCAACACCCAGCTCAATCTTGGAATCCAAAGGCACATCCAAAGAGATTCCGGTCAGAACCCAACAGAACCTTTCTGCAGAATTCAATGTGATTCACTGAAGTCAGGTGAGTATATATGACTGCTTCTGCAGCTGTACTGACCATTGTGTGTTCAGCAACGGCTCACAAGCCCCTCTGAGCATGGGATACTTTGAGCAACCAGGGGCAGCACATCACAGTGCCCCAGCCTGTGAAAACACTCCTGTCCAGGACCTGAGCAGGGATGAACACCAAGGTGATCACCATGCTGACGGCCATTCCCTGTGTGGTTTATTTTATCATGAAGTCTAAATTTGGAGACGAAGTGCTGGCCTAAGTCACGAACCTGTCTATTTAAGAGAAGACGATAACCACGGCTGGGATGGCTGGCAAGCTGATGGATTCAATTAAGAATATCTATAGATGGGAAAACCCGAACTCCTTAGCGGTGAGAGACAGAGATGGTCAGCAAATCCCCGTTTCTGGCTGGTAGGTGATATTTCTTCCAGTCACTAAGCCCATTTAGTGATAATACAATTTTACATATTAGAGGACTGTTCCATCACCAAAGGAAACTGTGGGCCATGTGCTTCCAACAGTCTCTCAACCTCATCCCCACTACCCTGTGTTCTGTGTTTAGACCTCTGCTAGCCAGGCAAACTGGGGAAGGTGTATAGGACCCAGATGTAGAGGAGAAAGCAGGAATTGTTTCTACTCACCCTTTGCTACCTCCCTCCACTGAAGTACCAGTTAACACAGACACAAGACACTCACAGGTCCTACTCCCACACTTCTAAGGTCAGCCCTACTGACTTTGCAATGACAGTAAGAGCTGCCTGTTGGAGGCAATGATTCAGCAATCCAAATAGAGACTCGTCATTTAGACTGTGACTAGATTACAGTTAAAAGCTTTCAGTGCATGATTCATTAATATTTTGTGCTGCACAAAGCAATATGCTGCTCTAAGTCTTCAACCAACACAATGCTACCGTCAACACAAAGAGCTAAAACAATGGCAGTAACAATAGGAACTCACCAACATCTTGGGGTCTCTGGATGTCACAGAGTGAACACGTTGAAGGGCCTTGCAACACAGATGATCAATCCTTTAACTCCAAATCATCTTTTTTTCAATAGTTGGGAGTTGACTGCGATTGAATAATAGAACAAAAATGAAGCTTCAAAGTCGTGGTATGTCTGCTTCGTCTGGGCTCCTTAACTGCAAGAAATCAGCTTTGAAGACCACACAGGGAACTTCTAATGTGATCTAAACTTTTTT
>CAUYSK010080502.1:0-22450 GCA_963575035.1 Avahi laniger | reverse complement strand
GAGATGTTGAGCATTTTTTTATGTTTGCTGGCCATTATTCTGTCTTCTTTTGAAAAGTTTCTGTTCATTTCCTTTGCCCATTTGTTGATGGGATTGTTTGATTTTTTCTTGTTGATTTTTTTGAGTTCTAGATAGATTCTGTGAAAAAGTTTCTTGAGGGACTTTTATTTGCTGATTCTTTATCAATTTTATTTTTCTATACATTGTGTGGTACATTATGGCTATTATTATTGTTTATTTCTATATCACCACTGAAGACAATATTGCATTTTCTTTTGCTAGATTTTTTTCTTTTGTCTAGCATGAACAGCATCAAAATTTAAATATTTATGGCAGAGATCATTTTAAGAGGTATTGTTCTTTTCCTCCTAACCATTTATAACAGGAGATTTTACAAGAAAACAATATGAGAAAGTTAAGATAATATTTGTCTTTATTGGTATTTTCATGCTGTTTTCTGGTTGATTTATATCATTGTTTAATGTCAAAATGTGAGACATTATAAAATAATAATGCAAAATGCTGTATTCTTGCTTGGCTTTTATTGTATCAATTTGTATTGAAAACACATAAAATATTTAAAAAATAATAATGCAAAAATTAATTAGGTCTGATGAACACTGGGATGTTAATCTTGACAGTGCTTGAATAACTGTGTTTTGGTTCTAAGGAAAGTGTACTGTTGATTTGGATAAAATGAAGACATGGTTTAAGAAAGACTAAAATATCAACTGTCACCCCTCACCCCCAAGTGTTTTAATTTTTCTTCAAGAATCCCACAGAGGCTTTATGGATTTGTCAAAGTGGTTGTTAGTAGGCAGAGATTAATCAACAAGTGTTTATTGCAGACAATTTGCCAAGAGCTCTCATCTGCATTATCTATTAAATATGAAATATCCTATTTTGAATCAGCAGTGTAATTTATTATGTCTCAAAGAAGAAACAGTGCAATTAATACAAGTATGTGCCTAAACTATCAACACAATTTTGCCATCTTAATGGTAGTTTGTTTACACCAGTAGCAAAGCCTGAAGAGGGTGTGGCGATGAAATTGCAAAAGGCGTTTTGCACAGCCTGTTGAGATTTGAATATTTTTCCTTACAAGAAGTGATCCGAAGCCTGGAAGAAGTGGTAGTCAGTTGGTGCAAAGTCTGGTGAATACAGTAGAGGACAGAGAGTTTCCAAGTCCAGTCTCTGTAGTTTGAGCAGCGTTGTTTGTGTGACATGTGGTTGAGCGTTTTCTTGCAAGAGTATTGGCCTGTCTCTAGTGACCAATCTCGGCTGCTTAATCATAAGCATCCTCATCATTTCATCCAATTGGTTGCAGTAGACATCCACTGTAATCAAGTGACCAGGTTTCATGAAGCTGTAGTGTAATACCAGCGCTGGACCACCAAACAGACACCATTAGCTTTTGTTGATGAATATTTCATTTTGGACTGTGTTTCGGCACTTCATCTTTATCCAACCATTGTGCCAAATGCTTGTGATTGTCAAAAAGCATCCATTTTCAACACACATAACAATACAGTGTAGAAATTGTTTGCTTTAATGTTGTGACAGGGAAGAAAGGTGCAAACTTTGAGATGATTTTTCTTTTGATGCTTGTTTAATTCAAGCAGTACCCATCTATCCAGCTTCTTTACCTTGCAAATTTGTTCAAATGGTCCAATATTGTTGCAATAGTAATGTCAACCTTGCTACTAATTCACATATAGGTTGAGATGGATTCACTTCCACTATAGCTTTCAGCTCATCATTATCCACCTTGGTCTCAGGTGAAAATGAGCTCACGTGGCTCATTTTCAATATTAAAATCACCAGAATGAAACTTCTCAAACCATTGACATAATTTGTGTTCATTAGCTGCATTCTTCTCAAATGTATTTTGAGCTATCTGCACTGCACTGGTTCCACAATGAAGCTCATATTAGAAAATAACTCGAATTTTTTACTTATCCATGGTTCCACAAAAATTGATCTAAAAAATGTGAAAGATAATAACAAGCCAAAATATGTCTTTGAAAGATGTGCCTTCATAATAAAAATAAAACAAGAAGTGTCCAAGTGAAATGTCAGAGATATCAACTGTCAAACTTAGTACTTGAGGAAATCGGACATTTCCTACTTAATAACCTAACACCACAGTCCTCACATCAACACTGAATTTAGAACTGAACTCACCTTGAGATGAGTACCCATGAATCCTATGGTAAGTTAATAGCAGAGCCGCATTGCAGATTCTGAAATGTTTCCTCCTACTTGGTAGCAGAGCCTGTGCTAACTATTTTATGAATATTGCCTATGATTTTATGATACAGAATTGTCACATCAATTCTGTAAAGTGATATTGCTATGCTTATTGAGAGATGATCAGATCAAAAATTAATTCAAGAATTCAAGTTCTTGAATCTTGCCTAACACCACACAGTTTGAGGTATAAGGGTTGAAAATGAGACATGCCTGATTCTAAGACCTGCATTAAAACTTCATGCTGAGTCAGTGTCCTTTTCTGCTGGCTCCTAAATAAACCTTATGTGTACCATTCATGTTTAATTCTTCCAGTCAGCCGTTACATACCAACATCTCTCAGATCAACAGTAAGAATTATTAAAGGCATGTGAGATAGCATGTATCTTTCCATATAGGATAAAAAGGCATCGGATTTGAGATGTTTTGAAAATTTATTTTTGCCTATTAAAAAAATACCAAAGAAATTCTTTCAAGATCTATGTAGTAAGGCATATTAGTAAGCATTTGTAATGGTACATTTTCTCAGCTAAGGCAAAAGAAACACTTAGGCTGTGAAAGGAGAATGAAAATTAGTAATTACCACCATTTATCCTGCATCTGCAGGATACAGGCTAGGGACCATGGAAGACTATATAAAGAATGTAAGAAAAAATCCTTGTCATTAATGGTACTTATAATCCAATTGAGTACACCTAATCTATATGTGTGTTCACTGAATGTATCATATACCACAATAGAAATCCTGCTCTTATTTGGGCATTTGTAATTGCTATCTCCTTAGTGAAATAATTGTATTGAATATCTATAATTAGGGAATTTTAAATAACCAAAAAAATATCTGCTTCCAGCCAATATAGAGTAATAGGGATTGGATTTACCCTATCACCTGATACCAAATAAACCAGACAAAATATTTGAAACAACAAAGGACAATGATCCTTGAGAGACAGAAGCAAATGAGGTGAGTTCTACAATTTTTCCAGCTAACTGCATGGAGAGTTTCCAGGCCATGGCTCGAAAAAGAGGAACTCAGGCTGTAATTGGAAAACTCCCTGAATTGAGGAGATGGAGTTGTAAGTCCAGGGAGAAGAAGGCAGCTGGAGTTCACAGGACAGAGTACTTGAGAAAGAACCCCGGAGATCTAGAGAGTCCCTCTTGAATATTCAGCTGGAAGCTGATCATTACATGGATGCAAGGAAACTACACAGTTTCCTTAGTTGAGGAAAGGTCCAACTGAAAGAATTAGAGAAAAGAATGCCTCAAACCCACACAAGGGTTAAGGTTCGTGCCTGTTACCACCAGTCAGACTAGAAAACACTATAATTCATGGGACATTGGGTAGGTTACTCAGAAGGGGTTTATCTCAGTAGTGGGGAATAATTAGCCCTACACTAAACAAAGCTCTGATCCCAACTAAAAAATATTAAAAGCAAGGCCTGAAAAGATCAGACTGTTTTTAGGTGACTTAACTGTATCCCAGAACAAATCTCAAGAATATTTAATATTTATAGGAATACGGAATATCCAGAATTTAATCTGGTAAAGTTTATAATGTCTGCCACTCAATCAAAGATCACCAGGCATGTAAAGAAGTGGGAAAATACAACCATTAATGAGAAAAAAAATCAATAAATCAAAACAAACTCAGAACTCACATAAATATCAGAATAACAGAAAAGGACATTAAAATAACTTTTATAATTGCATTTTATATTTTCAAAAAGTTAAGTGAGGACATGGACTATATAAAATTGGACTCAAATTGAACTTTTGAAGATAAAAACTACAGTGTGTGAGATAAAAACATGCTGGATTGGATTAATGGCAGATTAGACATTGCAAAGGCAAAGACTGGTGAGGCCATAAAATTAGAAATTATACAAAGGAAACCCAAAGGAAAAAAAAAGTTTTAAAAAATGAAATGAGGCTGGGTGTGGTGGCTCACACCTGTAATCCTGGCACTCTGGGAGGCCGAGGCGGGCAGATTGTTTGAGCTCAGGAGTTCGACACCAACCTGAGCAAGAGCAAGACCCCATCTCTACTAAAAAATAGAAAAAAATTAATTGTACAACTAAAAATATATAGAAAAAACTAGCCGGGCATGGTGGCGCATGCCTGTAGTCCCAGCTACTCGGGAGGCTGAGGCAGGAGGATCGCTTGAGCCCAAGAGTTTGAGATTGCTGTGAGCTAGGCTGACGCCACGGCACTCTAGCCCGGGCAACACAGTGTGACTCTGTCTCAAAAAAAAAAAAAAAAAAAGCATAATGAGATACCAATACACATCTATTTGAATGACTAAATTTAAAGAAATGCACCATATTGAGTGTTGGTGAGAATGTGGAGGAATAGAAATTTCTATACACTGCTGATGAGAATATAAAATGGTATAACTATTTTGAAGAGCGGCAATTTCCTTAAAAGTTAAACACCCACTTCCTATATGATCTTGTCATTCACCTCCTATATATTTACTCAAGAGAAAAGAAAACATATGTTTACACAAAGACTTGTATACAAATGTTCATAACACCTTTATTTGCAATAGGAAAAACCTAGAAACAATCCAAATGTCCTTCAACAGATGAATTAATAAAGAAGTCATGGAGTATATATATATATATATGTATATATATATATATATACACGCACACACACACATACATGCACACATACACATGCATGCACACACATACAATGAACTGCTACTCAACAAAGAATAGGAATAAACATGCAGCAAAATGGATGGATCTAGAAATAATTATGCTGAGTAAAAGAAGCCAAACAAAAAAGAGTACATACTGTATGATTCCATGTTTTTAAAACTCTAGAAATTGCAAACTGATATGTAATAACAAAAATCAAATTAATCATGAGGATTCCTTAATCATGAGGCAGAATTATAATAGGGCATGAGGAGACTTCTTTCTTCCCAATTTGTGGTTTCTCTTCTAATTCTCTCCATAGTGTCTTTTGAAGAGCTGAAGTTTTTAATTTTAACAAAGTCCAGATTATCAATTTTTCCTCTTATTGATTGAGGTTATAATTTCATGGTTGTATAGCTATATCAAAACATCAAATTATAAACTTAAAATATGTGCACTCTATTATATAACATTATACCTCAATAAGGCCATTAAACCCCTCCCTCAAAGCAAAACAAAAGAAAGTATAAATAAGGCTTAAAAATAACAAGAAAAGAATCATTTAAAAAATCATAGTATTTTTAGCCATTAGCACCTTTTAAGCTTATTCATATTTTCCCAGGTGAGCATCTTGTCCCCTTCTTAGCGTTCCTTTTTGTGATGCTTTCCATTTACAAAAGTTCTCTAATGACCTCCAATGTGCCTAGCCCTATATGAGGCCCTCCAGATATATGATATTTGCCTTTTCTTTAATTTTCAGCTTTTAAGGTTTTTATTGATGGTGGTCATTCCCTATCTTATTTTTACAACTTATTTGAGCCTATTCTAAGCCATTTCTTTCTTTTTGTTTTATTTTAGATTTGTATGTTGTCAAAAAAATCACCAGTGAAATATTTATATGTTTCCAGATTTTAAGGCACTTTCTAATGTTTGGGTGTATGTATTATATAGGTTATATTCAATATATACTCATTATTAAAGTCATTGATCATATTAATTAGCAGATGGAGGTCAAAAACTCTACATACATTCCCTTAGGGCAAGAAAAGACCAATAAGAAAGCATGTAGAAAAATAGATTGGTTTAAGAAAGCCTTCAAGGTATGCAGAAAAATAAATATTACCATTTATATTAACTGATAAGAATAATATAAAGCAATGATTCTTAAACTTGGCTACATATTAAAACAGCTCAGGAAGATTTTTTAAAATACCTACCCATGGCTAAGCTTCAATTTATACCACTAGACTAAGAATTTTTGGTACTGGGGCTGATATTTTTAAAAAATATCCCCAGATGATTCTAATTGTGCTGCCAGAGTTTTAAGAACTGTGGCTACATGCAATTGTAAGGATCTTGGACGTCGGAATAGAAAGACTGTCCTCTGCCATTATCAACCTGAATGACCCTGGGTGATTTATTAAGAAAGTGATGCTCAACTTTGCACATTGGATTCACTCATGGAGCTTTAAAGTCTACAATGCCCAATGCCTGGGTCACTCCCCCAAGGATTCTGATTTCAGTGATCTGAGGGGCAGCCTAGGCATGGAGCTATTCGTGAGAATCTCTTCAGGCGACTCTGATTGCAGCCATGATTGCAAGCCACTGTTCTAAGATGAGCTTCCTCATTTATGGCTTGGGGACAACACCTCACGGTTATTTTTTATTTGTTTTTTGGTAATGCTTTAATGAAATAATATGTGTTAAACCCTTAATATAGCTGTTTGGCTTATAGTAAGTGGCTGATAAAAGGTAGTTATTATTTTTGTGTTTTCCTAAACCCTTCAATTCTGGAAAAGTGGGTTCCATACAAGAGAACTCCAAACACGTGAAGGTTTTGCCAATCTCTGGAAAAGTAGGATCTAATCTATATTTTTAAAAAGTCTAAACCCATGAAAGACTGTATAAGGAGATGTTATTAATATTTTATATAGAATAGGGCTGAGGCATAATGAGACTTTGCCAAAGTTTCAAAATAAATTTTATTTCCTTTGAAGAGAAATTCATCTTAAGAGAAAAGTGTTGGCTTGAAATGTGGTAAGTACAAGGGTTGAGGAAGACGAGTGGGCTTACATCATTCTCAGCCTCACTCAGGAGCTGGCTGAAATGTGTTAGTTGATGGGAAAAATCCAACCCTAGTTTTTTTAAAAGCAAGTCTTTCTGTTGGTAAGTGATCTTATTTTGCTTGTTAAATGTGATGTTTTCCCATTGTAAAAGAAAAGTCGCTAAAAGCTAAAAAGACAAACTGTGCCTCCTAAGTGCCCAAACTTGAGCACATAGATAAAAGCCTGCACCAAGTGTCCCTGGGAATAACTTGGGCTGACTGCTCTAAAACAGTGTAATATAACAGCCACACGCTATTAGTCACGGAATCACCATCATCGTTTATGAATCCAGACCTTCATCACCTCAAAATCCTTCCCTTTTCCCGTTCCCTCTGGCCTGTATCCACTTCAGCCTCTCCTATGGATGAGGTATAGTCTTCTCAAGATATTACTGTGATATTATGATTCTCCTGAGACACCACATTAACTTTCAGTTTGATCCAAATAAAATTTCCATCTTGGGGTGTAAAACCAGCCTCCAGATTTTTAATCTGATTGCCCTGCTTCCCAGGACACTCAACTCCATCCTGGCATACCTGCTTGCTATCATTGTGTCAGCTTGTTTCTCTCTCTCCTGTGAGGCACCTAGTGTCTCTTGAGCTCTTTCTCTGTTCATTCTCAGTGTTAGGTATTGTCTTAGGCACTTTAGACTGTTAGAAAAAAATTCCAAAGACTAGGTGGCTTAAACAACAGAAATTTATTTCTCACAGTTCTGGAGGTTGGGAAGTCTAAGATCAAGGTGCCAGCAGATTCAGTTCCTGATGAATGCTCTCTTCCTGGCTTGCAGATGGCTGTCTTCTTACTGTGTCCTCACATGGCAGAGAGCAGAGAGAGAGCTTTCCTGTCTCTTCTTATAAGGACACTAATCGCATTCTGAGGTTTCCACTCTCATGATCTACTTTTCTCCCCAACGCACTAACTCCAGTTCCATCACATTGGGTACAAGGGTTTCAACATATGAATTTTGGGGGAACACAAACATTCAGTCCATAATAGACATAATGTCATTATCTCCATGTTACTAATGAGAAACTCAAGGATCAGTGATATTAAATAATTTGGCCCGGGGCACACAGGTAGTAGGTGGTAGACCTGCAGTTTATACCTGGCTTTGATTCCAAGGCTTATGGTTTTTCCACTGTTAGTATATCACACACTATAAATTTCTCCTTACCAAGCAGCATGACTTAAATTCTTTCAAATTCTATTAAAAATTTATTTTATGCTTTTCTGACAAAATCTCCCTGATTATGGCCGTAATAATCTATACAGGTGAGATAGCCTTCTTTATTCTAGTTCTCTAGTTCCCCGAATATATTGATTAGAACCTGTTGAAATATCTTTTTTTCCTGGCGTGGGGCATGATTTCTTAATCATTTCTGCTGAGACTCTGTCTCAAGCAGAGGGATTGCTCTGTTGTCCTCCATAGAGTTTAGTAAAGATTTTGTACTAAAAAAATCTTTAAAAGCAATGTGTTGTCAGTAAATATCAGGCCACTTCCAGAATCCCATCAAATATGTCAGTATAATTGGAGACTCTACTATGTGTGTTCTGTGAACACACAGAATGATAAATGGTCTCTCCCTTCAAAGGATTTATAATCTAGTGGTAACAAGAACATGTTGAAAATAAAGAGCAACAATAATTTCCTTTAAATTAATCCTCTGTATAAAAAATTAATTCTTTATTAATTGAATTGCTTAAGCCATTTACAACACAACAAGGGCAGCTGCTGTAATTTGGATTTCTCCAGGGGGAAACCTGAACCTCAAAGTGGACAGGTGACCTGCTTCAGCCTCCTGGTGGGAGCACACTCAGGCTGCCACGGAGGTTGCCTGCTTTCTGGCAAGCTATGCAGTGACGCTGATACCTGCGTGCCTGGCCATGTCCCGTTTGTGAGTGGGATCCAGGGGGGGAATTATGAAATGTTTATTGCTGGGCGTGTTTATTGAGTATTGATGGACTTCTTGGGAAGTTTCCCAAGTTTGATAATTACAGAAAATGACACAGTGAATTCGATAAAGTTTTTAAATGAACTATGTAACGCCCTGCACTTATAATTAGGTTACTGGGTTTTCCTTTTGTGATAGCTCAGACTAACTATGCTGTATGGACTATAGGGACAATTGTTTCACGTTAGTCTCAGAATAGGGCATTATTGAGCGGTTCAATAAGTATTTACTGAGGACCTATAATGTGCTGGGTACAGTGTGAAAAAGACGGGGAAAATCTCTGATCTCATGGAGCTTCTATTCTAGTTGAGGGGGGGTGAGGTGGGGAAGATGACAATGACCAAGTAAACAATTAACTGAAGATGCACTATAAAGAAAATAAAATAGGACAATGTGATACAAGATGAATAGGGGACTAGTGTAGACAGAGTGGTCAGGGAAGTTTTTACTTAGAGATGACATGTGAGCAGAAGCCTGAGGGAAGAAAGGAACCAGCTGTGTGAAGATCTCAAGGAAGTCTTTTAGGTATTTAGAACAGCAAATGCAAAGGCTCTGGGGCAGAAAGAATTTAGCAAGTACAGAACAAAAGCTCAGTGTGGCTGGAGCAAAGCGAGGGGAGAGTTGTAGGAGAAAAGACAAGAGTCCCCATTAATGGAGGCACTACAAAGATTTCGTCTCTTTCTCTTAGTGAAATAAAGATTAGGGTTTAGTAGAGAAATGTTTTGTTTTGAGAGTAGTTATGTTTTGAGAGGATCACTCTGTCCCCTGTGTCTAGACTAGACTATAGCGGGTAAAGAGTAGCAAGGGTATAACATTTGTCATTCAGGAAACTACTGAGATAACCCAGGAAAGGAAACGGTGGCCTCGATTGTGTGGTAACTGTGTTAAGGAATGGTCACAGTCTGGACGTGTTAGAATAACATCTTGCTATTAGAGAGAGATAGGAGTCAAAAAGGATTCCAAGGTTTCTGGGCTTGAACAACTGGAAGAGCGGTATTGCCATTCACTGAGAGTGGGAAGCGACAAGTATTACAGTTTGGAGGGGTTGATCAGGAGTCCAGTTTGGGGCATGTGAAGGACGCAGTGTCCAAGTGGAGAGATGTCAAGTGAGCCATTGGATATAGAAGTCGGGAGTTTGGGGAGTGATCGATCCTAGAGATACACACCTGGGCACTAATAGCTCTTAGGGGGTATTTAAAGCTGTGAGACTGGATGAGATCTTCAGGGGAATACTAGATCCTGGGAAGGGATGGAGAACAGATGAGGAGTGTGTCTCCATGGTGCTTGCTGTCTAGGCTGTGTCCAGGAAGATTCATTGTGAGCCTCTCCTTTCTTCCAGGCTGATTGGTTTGATTTCATCCATTTTTTCCTGAACTATTCTCTGCCTTTAGTGTCAGATGACAGTATTCACTGATTCCTAAAACTACATGGATAATTAGCCCCAGGTTAAAGAAATGATCATACATGATTGGGATCCATTATGAATTTGGAGGAATGACCTAAACTGAATAAGACACATGTACAACATCAAAGGACAAAATTACATCAGATTGTCTAAAGATTTCAATTGGCTTTATTGCAATTCTTTCAGAATTTCACTTCATTCCTGAAAATAAAAGAAATGTTCCAAAGAACTGAGTAGAAGAGCTTGGCTTTATAGACAGAGAAGGCCGGAAGAAAGCAGAAATAAAGAACAAAAAACGGATTAGTCATTTCAAAGTTACATTCCTTGTAAGGTGGGGAAGGGAGACAGAACAACAGAAAAATAACTGATTGGTTAACATCAAGTTACTTCAGGTTAAGGATTAAAACAGAGGGAACTTCATTATCATGTCCACTGAAGTTTGAAACTGGCCAGTTTGGGAAATTGGCTGTTATCTCTCTCTGGTGATTTCTCTGAAGGTCAGATAGTAACTTAGTTTAGGTTTGGTGACTTGGAACTTTAACATGGGTGACTCCATTTTGATATTTAGTCTGGTCTGTTGGACCTTGTGTAGGAATTTAGTTCAAAACAATGACCTTTTTTAAATGGAACCAGGATGACTTTTCTACTATGTTATTAATACAACATTTGTGAACTAGTAGAATCCAGGAGTAAAAACAATTCTGCCATAACATGCCTTCTTTGGCTTTGAAGTTGGTTTCCTGGCACTTTCAATTATGGTGTTTCCAGGCTGAAGCTTGACTTAGGCTTGGAAGATGGTAGCCACATACACAGGGAACTTTTTAATTAAGGGTTTGAATATTTCTATGCATTAAGAATTGTGCTTTCTGGGAGTCAGTAAAAACATGAATTATTTCTGATTTAACTGTGAAATGACAGTGTAAGGACAAATATAAATTAAAATAAGAGGCTTAATTGTGTCTCTTAAAAATAAAGGAAAAGATTTCTCTACCCTTTGAGTATTTACTTTAGAAAACTTGTAAACACTTGACTTCTCTCTTTGAAATGTATATAAATCCTTTTGAAGACTAGATTGGCATTTTGTCAGCTTTTTGACCTCGGAATGTCTTTCTGGGGACCCTGAAGCCATCCTTTGAAATGTAAACATCAAGGGAGATAGCGCCCCATCTCCAGTTTCTGCAGGAGAGATCTCGATTGGCTTTATTGCAATTCTAGAATCAGGCAACACTTCATTCCAGAAAATAGAAGAAATGTTCCAAAGAACTGAGTAGAAGCCTCAGTGGGGGAGGGGGGAGCAGAGTGGGGGTATGGTGTGATGGTGGAATCTTTCTCCAAGTTGCAAAACTACCTTCTGTGATAAAGATATGAGAAAGTTTTTTCCTCTGGATAAAGTCAATTAGCTAACAGAGACAGTTGCCCTAATTACCAGGTAAAGTTAGAATGAGCCGTCAAATCCTCTTTCTTGAGGACTAGTTATTTTTTATCTTGATAACATGCATGTAATGGGTTGTATCTGCTTGGTTATATAAAAGATGACATTTCTTTCTGTCTTTGCAAGCTCTTAGTGGATTGCCTGTGATGTGTATCACATTTGGGTTTAATACTTATTCAATAATATATTCAATAATAACATTGATTTTTTTTTTTTCTGTCCTCTATTTGTGGAGAGGATTTCTGGACTGAGAGATTTTGTTTTTAATTAGATTTCCTCAACATTAGTTTATGGTACATATTCAAATTACTGAACATTTTGCTCCTCTAAAATCCCCTTTTAAACATTCATTGGTGATTCATTTCTGTTGAATATTTTAAATGACTTTTTTTCCTCCCAAAAGTAGAATTAACATTTGAAGACTACATTCTTCCTTTCTTAGGAATAATTCTAATCATTGTATTCTTGGCACAATTAATTTTGGGTTCTTTTAAAATGTTACGCCCACTTTCTGAAAATAATCACTATGTGAATTACGGCCCTATTAAAGTTGTTCTGATGGAGTAAATATTAATTTGTTAGTGCCATAACATACTATCACAGACTGGGTGGTTTAAATAACAGAAATTTATTTTCTCACAATTTTGGAGGCTAGAAGTCCAAGATCAAGGTGTCACCAGAGTTGGTTTCTTCTGAACACTCTCTCTTTTTGATTTATAGATGGCTGCCTTCTCCCTGCGTCTTCTTCTCTTCCGGTGGTCATCCCTCTGAGCATGTTTGTGTCTTAATCTTCTCTTCTTACAAGAACACCAGTCATATTTGGTTAGGGCCCACCCTAATGATCTCATTTTAACTCAATTACCTCTTTGAAGACCCTATCTCCAAATGCAGTCAAATTCTGAGCTACTGGGGGTTAGGACTTCAACCTACTAATTTTTGGCCAACACAATTTAGTGTGTACATATTCAAATTGTTATTCAATTATGTGCAAAGGTAGTTTTATCCAAATGCCCTGGAGACCAGAATATGACTGTCACTTAAAATAGTTTTTATAGGACTGACATTCAGCATTCTATTTGTCTTAGTTACTATAACCAATATCTCTAAAATGATACCCTGTATTTTGTTTTTTGTTTGTTTCTAAGAATATAGGATTGTTTTTGAATAATAATATGTATTGCTGACTAGTTCCTTCAGAGGAATCACAAAGTGTTTATGGAAAAATCCACCCCAAATCTTCTTAAGATGCACCCAAATAATCTGAAAACATATCCCAAGTCTTTTTTGTGGCCTCTAATTGGCATAGTAAATTAGCTTTTTTCTTTGTAGTGATGGGGTGGGAGTGTCTCGCTGTGTTGCTCAGGTTGGTCTCAAACTCCTGGCCTCAAGCAGTCTCCTGCCTCAGCCTCCCAAAGTTCTGGAATTACAGGTGTTATCCCTTAAACATGGTGGAATAAAATGTCTTTATTGTCAACTCCACCCTAAATCACATGCGTGTGACGTTAGCCCCCAAATGGTATTTACGGCCACTAATTAAAACTCAATTCTCTGGATGTTCACTATTGTATATACGGGGGAAAAGATAACAGATGTACACATTTTCTGACCTTTGCATATACTTGCATTCATTAAGAAATTAGTGCTTCTCCCAAGCACATTGTGGTGACCTACAAAATGACTTGCCGCCAGGCCTGAGCCTTGGAGGAAAGAGAAGGATGAAGAAATGTTAACATGTGGACATATTTTCTCCTCAGACATTATATTTGTCTCCTTCTATTAGATTTATTTTTGGCACACAGAAGAGCACATCCATATGGGGAGCATTTTAAAATTGCTTGTGAAGAACAGGCATATTTCCAAGAGGAAATGTAACCTTGCCTTCATCTGGAGTATCAGATCAATGCGCTGTAAGAGATCATGTTCAGTTACCTCATTTTTTTTGAATTAGAATTAATGGCTCATTAGTCTTGATCATATCAATATTATAACACCACTTACATTTGATAGAAAAGGGAAGAAGGCTGATGGAGTGCACTTATTCCCTCTTACTCTTAGTGAATAGATGGTGCACCAGCCTCAGAGAAAACAGCAAGATCACGGAGGTGGCCCTCTTCAAACAGGCTCATTTAGGGCAAATGTGGACCCTTGCACAAGGCTTTTGGAAGAAGAGTTAAAAGGTTCTAAAGGTTTGGGTCACTTGGGACACATATCAGTGTTTCCTCCTCCCTTAGGCAGCTGGCCAGAGTGAAGGAACCAGACACTCTCAACATTTCCTTGGCCACATGTTGGACCATATGTTGGAAACTGGAAAAAAAAAGACGTTAAGAATCTCTTGAATGTCTCTTCTATGAGGAATTTCATTGACAAAGAGGCATACATTTATGCAGGCTCAGAAAGAGATGCAGTTTGACTCTTGGAATAAAAATAAGAAATATTATCAGGTACAAGATGACATCATTTAAGATTTTCTCCCTCTCCCTGTTCCTAAATTATGCCAAAAGGAAACAGTCACTAAATGGGCTCTAAAATTAAAGCAAAGCAAAGCAAAGCAAAAGCTAACTATGGAAGGAAACACCAGACCAGGAGTCAAGAACTCTAGCTGTGTTATTGACTGCCGCTGTCTCACTGTCTCACCGTGTGACTGTGGTGGTGAGTGTCCCTTACTTTTCATCTGCTCAGCACATTTTTTCTCCTGGGAGCCGTCTCGCTCCCCCACCCATACGCACACCTGACTGGGCTGTAAACCTGCAACATCTGAGTTAGCATCTGACCTCCCTGGCTTTAGGGATTGGCTCAAGGATGGATGACCTTCGTGCCAATTCAGGCCAGTTAATGTCTTCCCTGGGATTGTGCTGGAATTATCAGGACACAGGCATTCGCTTTTTATGGGGATTATGAGTGGAAATGACAATCTAAATTGGTAGCTGCTCGTCTCCATTTTTGTCACATAAAGCCAACCCAGAGGAAGGCAGGACTGAGGAATGCCTAGAGAGAATGAGCTGGGTGACAAATATTTAAATTCTTGCATCCCGCTAGGTCTGGAGTTGGTCTCCCCTGGAGTTTCTTTCCATGCTAAGCAGCACACTTACCTAATTGCAGTTGGGATTTTGTCCCTTGGAACCTAACGATTCTACTTTGTTTATTCAGATTCACCTCTCTGAGCTTCTTCTTTCTCATTTGTGAAGAAACAATCATTTAGTTGATTCCTAAGTTTCTTTCTATCTCTGCACTTTTTAAGACTCTAAATCTAAATATTTTGGCACATTTTACATAATAGTTTTTTGTGAGAATCTTTACCCTCAGAGAGACAATAAGTCTCAAAAATCTCCTAAATATCTCTCAAAAATGTCCTCTAATTATTGGAACTTATAATTATATGTGGAGTTAAATTTATCTTTATATTAACAGTGAATGAAATGTTTGGTGAAAAAATTGATAGTATAAACAGGATCAGAGAGTGGTATTTAAAACTCTTAAGAATATAGACAGCTTTTAGAAGAAAGGGAGATATGATGAAAATCTATCATCTACTCATTAAAGTAAATCTAATTCTTAAATATAGATATTACATCTACTTGAAAACAACAAAACTAAATATTTTCTAAAATATAATGATTATTTTTAGAAATATAATAATAAAATCTACATATTAGATAAAACATTAATTATTAATTACATAATTAATAATAATTTTCTAAAATATAATAATTAAGATTGGCAATCCATCCAATTATTTCAACTTTCTACACCAATCAACATACAGAGTCAAAGTTCCGCTATGCAAATGTTCTAAAAAATCCTTTTATTCCTTCAGCGGCATGACTACATGCTGGCAAAGAAATAGAATTTCAGTAGAGAACACACAATATGTCTTGTGAAAAGGCATTTAAGAACTTGAGGAAGTTGACAAAGATTAATCAACATGATTAAAAAAGTAAATAAAAGAAAATGTCCTGAGTTCAGACTTCTTTCATTGCTTCTTAGCCAGCTTTCTTAACTGTAGGCAGGAAGAAGACTGAATTAAGGAATAGTTGTGGTATATTCTAAAATAACTAAAAGAGTAGAATTAGAATGTTCCCAACACAAAGAAATTATAAATGTTTGAGGTGATGGATACTACAGTTATTCTGATTTGATTATTATACATTGTATACCTGTATCAAAATATCACATATACCCTATAAATATATATAATTATTATATACCTATAATAATTAAAAATAAAACATTTTAAAAAAGAAGTAATTAATATAAATATTCTTCCCTCTCCTTACCCCTTGGAGAGGCTCACAAAATTTTACTAAGCTAATTTTTAAATGGAATTTGATGTGGATGAAAGTCATTTCGACAGCTCTGAAAATATGGCATCTCTCTGCAAAACAGGCTCAAAAGAACAGTAGTGCTTAGCATTTGTAGCAACCAAAAGCTACTTGCTAGCACGCTTCACATCCCTTCATGTGTGTGGACTGTAAAAGCAGGATAATGATCATCAGAGTGGGGGAAAGAAGGCAGGAGTAAGCAGTACCACTTTAAAAACTCATAGCTTTTGATGATGTTATCTTAGGGTTGTCTTGCGGTCTTCCTGCTGCACTAACAACTCTCTGCTAGGAGAGACCTGGTCCTTCACGCCCTCCATCCTTCCCTGGAGTTCTCACTTTCATGTATGCTATGTTGGAGACTTACTGTTGTGTGGTGCCCTGTGAGTGCTTTGGCTGAGGTTTTGGAAGAATAGCCTTGCTTTAGTTGTGGGGTCTCTAATGTATCATCAGGAGCCAGAGGGAAAAGGATAATCTATTTTCTAATGCAGAAGTGACTTAGGAAATCCCTGATGGGTAAGTTCGTCTCTGACTATTTTTGAGTGTGTTTTCCAGCACTAATTTACAAGAGTAGATTCTGTGGTTTGAGTGCCTCTGCAGGAGATATCACAGATGAGGCGTCGGAGGAGAGAATAGATACTGATGGATTATCAGCTTGCTGTGGCTCTGTGCAGGCAAACAGACAACAAATAAAGGTGACTGTGTTCAATTCCTAACAACATATCTGGCAGGCTTCCTCTTCATGAGCAGAGAATGAATTCATCCAACGAGCATCTGTGAATTCCTTGTATGATATATAGCCCTGTGTAGGTTAGTAGTTCTCAAACTTTGGTGTGCATGACAATCACCTGGGGAGTTTATTAAATTACAAATTCCCGGGTCCCATCCCCAGAAATACAGAATCAGCAAATCTGGGGCAGAGTTTAAGAATCTGATTTCCATGCGAGAGGTTCGCAAACACACTTGGTTCCCTAACACCACTGCTGTAAGTGCTGTGGGGACATTCCTCACTGAGAACCACTCAGTCACAATGCCCAGATGGAGACCAGTGGCCCACAAAGCCGAACCGTGCAATGGCAAACCACCACAGAACACCAGACAGTGCTACTGCTCGGGAACACACAGCTCCAGAAATTTTAGAGTATTATGGTCTAGAGTTAGACATGAAGGAGTTTTAGGAGGATTTAAAAGACTTTTAAGGAAATCAAATCTGAGCCAACTGTTCATTTTTTCAGCTGAGGAAAATGAGAGGCAGAGAGGTTAAATGACTGGCCTGTGGTCACTCAGCTAAGAGTTGAAGGGCGAGGACTGGAAGCAGGATCTTCTAATTTTGTGTCCAAGACACTTGATCCTACAAGCAGCCGTTGGACAGTTTGCCCTGGATGCAGTGGAATAGGGTACACAGAGCGGCATCCTATTAAAATAATATGGGAGAGCACAGCTAAATATTAATATTGTTTTTAGATTTGGGTTGACAAAGTGGAAGAGATATGTTGATAATTTTTAGTGATATGCAGATAGTGTTCATATGGAAGGAAGGGCTCTGTCAGGATTCTCTTCTATACATTTTCATCTCTGACATAGGTAATATATTGATTAACAATTACTGAATGCTATTAGCTTTTAACATGTGTAAGTTCATTTAACCTTCTCAAAAAAAAAAAAAGAGATCTACAAGGCAGGTAGTATTATTCCTAATTTATAAATGAGAAAACTGAGACCCAGAAGGACTAAGAAATTTGTCCAAGTTTGCAAAGCTAGTAAGTGGTGAATTGTGGATGCAAATAAATGCTGTCTGCTTGCCTAGCCCTCTTAAACCACCACTTGCTGCAGAAGCTTATAAATCTGCACATGATGGCTGCACGCTTGGAGAAGTGGCCAAATTATTGGATGACAGGATCGAGATTTTGAAAAGGTTCTGGTAGATTGAAATTAATGATGCAACTTAATAGGTATAAATGTGAAATTCTGCATTTAAGTTAAAAAATCAGCTGTACATGTAAGTTAGTGTACAGTTAGTAAATCTTGACTTGAATACAATTCGAAGGAAAAAGACTTAGTGGTTTCAGCTGACTTTGCACTCATATAAACATATAATGTAAAGTGGCTACCAAAAGCTTATGAAATCTCAGGCATAAGCCAGAACAAGGTAGATAAGAGTCCCAGCGCATTTTAGATACACGTTAGATCCCACTTGGAGTTGGTTGGAAAATAAATAAATCAAATTTTTTTTTTAAGGAGATACAGACAAACAAGTTGAGTTCAGAGCTGAAAGTCTTTTGAGTGATAAAGTAGAAACTTGTGAATTTTGGCAGCTCAGCATTTATTGCCTCATATTCTCTCTCTCTTTTCCTCTTCTTTGTCGTCCTGGTGGAAGTGTAAATCATAGTGCCCTTGTGCCCCATCTTCCATTCTTGCCCCTTGGCCAAAGGGCAAGTTCATGGGCCATACTCCATCTTTGGGGATTTTTTTCTTGAACAGAGCGATAAATGAGTAAAGATGGATGGAGCAGAAGCACTGTGACACTAGCATCTGCGGGAGGGTGTCTGTGTGCTCCTCACCAAAATTTGTATATGTTGCCCTGGTTCTTGTGTTTTCTGAAGCTGACAGCTCAGTCTGGACCCAGGTGCTTTTTCGTGGATCATTCTTCATGAGCTGTCATCTCATTCATTCAAATGACATTAACACTTAGGGTGAAGTCCTGCAAACATTGATTTTACTTCTTTTCTTTTTTCTCATCCTCCTCATCCTCCTTCTCTTCATCTTTCTCCTTCTTTAGAGAAACACTAGGTTCCAAACTTGTATGCAGGAATGAATATACATATGGAAAGAAACTTCTTCTTAGAAAATTTAATAAAGTGGAATGGTGTTTCTGAACTGTTGCAGATATAGGAGGCCCCAGATGGGTGATGGATTTAGTAAGAAAAGTCCAACTCACGTGCTAATTGAGGAATGAAAGAAAAAGTTGTCAAGGCAGACATAAGATTTTGGACAGGAAAAAAACTCACCCTAATTGAAAAGAAAGAACCAAGAAAAGGAGATAAAACTACAACAAGCTCTACAAAAATAGAAAAATTAGTCAGATGTGGTGGTGTCGACCTGTCGTCCCAGCTATTCAGCTACTCAGAAGGGTAAGGCAGGAGGGTCGCGTGAGCCCAGGAGTTCGAGGCTGCAGTGACCTATGATCTGGCCACTGCACTCTAGCCTGGGTGACAGTGAGACCCTGTCTCAAAAAAAAAGCAAAAGTAAAAACGTCCCAGAGCTGCATGGTTAACATGGCTGGATCGCCCAATCATGTCCTCCTGTTTTCCACCCCTCTTCCTCTCAAACTCTTTCCTGCCCCATCTTTCAGTCTCTCTGGCTGTGACTCTCTTCCTGCCAAAATTATTTTAGAAAACTCCCGGCTTTCCCTTTCTTTCCTTCTTTGAGCACGCACTCTGCCTACCGTCTTGTTTCACTCATGAGACAGATGTCCTGCAGCAGATTATACTGTGCACACTCTTTCTCTCTCCTTCTCTTGCTTTCCAATCAATGTCTCCTGGGCCTGGTTTGCTATTCTTGTAGATTTACCGAGTGGAAAATCTGGAGTGCTCATAAGCTGCATGACTTGTCAGTCCTTAAGAGCCCTAGCAGCAAACCAAAATGCAGGTGGCTGTATTCTGGCCAGGTCTGTGGTTCTCCAGTGTGGAGACAAAATGTTGTTCTACGGAGCCTCCGTGATAGAGCTTTCAGAGGCTGAAAGAAAGGAAACATTTCCTAGTGTTAGGCTAGAGGTTTTTCTGAAAGCAAAAGGCCCAAGAAAAGAAACTTTGTTCTGAATGGAGTTTGTATTAAGTACCTGATTCCTGCTGTGAACAGTGAAATGTGGTTGTTTTATAAATTAGCCACATTTGAAATCTAAATCACTGTAGATGCAGCAGAGCCTTTGATATAAGACTAAGCTTATTTTTCAACAAACAAAATAATTGCTCAGCATTGGTAAGTTGGTGGGAGGGGGAAGGGGAGAGTGTTTTTTGAAGAACTATACCTGTTACCCACATAATATTCTCAATATCTGACAGTACAAAATAATGGTATTGATAAGATAAATAAATCTGATCTTGGCTATTTTACATCAAATTGGTAGAAGATAAATTTTCATGCAAGTATGCAAAAAAGTAATAAACCTGCTTAAGGAACTAATTTAATGGTTTCTAAGACTATATATTTTTAATAATTGTTTATACTTTTAACATAATATTATTATTTCTAGCAGGAAGCTTGTTTCGGGTTGTGGAGAGATTGGAATAGAATTGAAGAATCAGAATTTTCCGAGAGGAAGTTTTCAAGGGAATTCAATATGATTAGATATAATTCCTATCATGTTCAGCTCTTCTTTGTCTCAAAGATTTTTTTGTAATAAATCTTGAATAGGCTTCAGTAGCTAGCTCTCTCCCATTTCCCCTTGGGGATGTGGGATGTGAGAAGGGAGGAAGGATAGATACATCTTAGAGGATTTTTCTATAAATTATTTTTTGGTTTCTTACTAAGGGCATCTCCCTAATTCATGCTCATACATTTTAGCTCTAATTGAAGAAGTTAAAAACATCAAACCTTAACCTGATGGTATTTTCGAAAATCAAATGAGTATTTGGGAGCAGTCAGTAAAGTTGCTAGGAGAAATTAAATAAGGCATCAAGCAATCAAGATAATTATCTCTGGCTGTTCTTTGGTTCATGAGAAATTAATTCAGGCTTGCCTAGTTAGTCCATCATACCTTCCAATTCAAATCACCTCTTCTGGCCCTAAATCTAAAACTCAAGAATTAAGCTTTACAAAGCAAGCTGGAAACCTGTTGGCAAGCCATTGTGGAAAACTCTGGCCGCCATTGCTTAAGTTCTGCCTCTTCTGGGGATATCTAAAACCCTCTGTCTCCAGGGTCGCCAAGTCAGCACTTTCCAGGAGCACTTAGAAATGATGGCATCTCCACCTCTCCATCAATGACAGCCCAAAGCCCTAACTACTAGTAATGGCATAAAGAGAAGTGAGGGAGAACTTTAGAAAGGGTCTCAGGAAATACTTTCCCAGAGCAAGTCAATACAAATGGGCGGTTGTCTTTCAGAGCGAGCGGTAAAGTCCCGTCTTTGGGATTCTGCCTACTTGTGCTCTTAATGCTGCTGCTGCTGCTCTCGCAGCTCTGCACGTTGATCAAGCACCACTCCTGCATTAGGCTCCTGTGGAACAGACTTAGACAGAGTGTCTGCAAGACGGAGCACTCCAAAATGTTCTGCAGGAAACAACCTGGCGCTGACAGGGAGAGAGGAATGGATGGCCTCCTTCTCAAGTCTCTGTTTCTATTATAAATTAGATGCCTACTTAAAAAATGAGCCAAGTATAAATAATTTAAAACAAATCAAAGGCCTTTATTACCACCATCATACCCAGGCTTCTGAAGCTAACTCATCTACCCCTGCACATTTATGTGTGCTTGCTCTGCTCTGCTCCCTCTATGTCTCTCTTAAGGACCTGTCTACCATGAAAAACAAAAGCAAAACAAAACAGAAAGAAAGAAAGAAAAAAAACACCCACTATGGTCTCTGGTCTAATCTCACTTGCAAGTCCCAGGCTGCAAGGGAGACAGAATTCATTCTTGAAACAGTCCACATCCAAGGTCTAATATGAGTCTGTCTGCCCTTTCTTCCCCAAGGGGAGGGGAGATCCCAGGACAAGCCACCAGGGATGTCCTGGGAAGCATTTGGAAGTAAATATTCATTGACTCTGCTCTTCCCGCCCACTCTGGTTACTACCTCCAGCTCTGGAAGAGCTGCAACTTCACCTACCTCCTCACTTTGTTTGTGGTGATGAACACAACTCTGATTATTCTATTGTTCATGACATTTTGGTACTTAACTGTGTTTAAATTATGGTTGTTTTTGTGACAAAATGATCTGATTCTTTTATAAATAACATGCAAAGAGTGTCTTTCACTGGGAGACATGGAATCCAATGGAGAATTAGTAAAAACTGGGGCAAAACAACTACCTCTAATATTTAAAAATATTTCAGAAGCTTAAATGAAACAATAAGAATGGAAAACTGGAAGTAAGAGTGTATCTGAGTCATGAAAGGTTTGTAAAGGCTGCTGCTTTGTTTTTTGTTTTTTTTTTTTTTTTTTTTTTTTTGAGACAGAGTCTCACTTTCTTGCCTGGGGCGAGTGCCATGGTGTCAGCCTAGCTCACAGCAACCTCAAACTCCTGGGCTCAAGCGATCCTACTGCCTCAGCCTCCCAAGTAGCTGGGACTACAGGCATGTGCCACCATGCTCGGCTAATTTTTGCTATATGTATTTTTAGCTGTCCAATTAATT
>CAUYSK010080496.1:0-17657 GCA_963575035.1 Avahi laniger | reverse complement strand
AGAAATTAATTGGACAACTAAAAATATATAGAAAAAATTAGCCAGGCATGGTGGCGCATGCCTGTAGTCCCAGCTACTCGGGAGGCTGAGGCAGGAGGATCGCTTGAGCCCAGGAGTTTAAGGTTGCTGTGAGCTAGGCTGACGCCATGGCACTCACGCTAGCCTAGACAAAAGAGTGAGACTCTGTCTCAAAAAAAAAAAAAAAAAAGAAATAATATAGAGTGATCCCTTGTACCTTTTACTCAGTTTACCTCAATAGTAATACCTTGCAAAACTATAGTGCAATGTCATGGTCAAGATATTGGCATTGATACACTCAAGATGCAGAACCTATCCATCGCCACCAGGAACTCTCATGTTGCCCTTTTATAGCCACGCCTACTTTCCTCTTGCCCCACCCACTCCTTATCCCTTGGCAGCCAGTAATCTGTTCTTCATTTCTATAATTTTATTTCAGTGTTTTATTAATGGAATCATGTAGTTTGTAACCCTTTGGGGTTGATGTTTTTCATTTAGCGTAACTCTCTGGAGATTTATCCAAGTTGCATCTATCAATAGTTCATTTCTTTTTCTTGTTGAGTAGTATTCATGGTATAGATTTACCACAGTTTGTTTAACTGTTCACCTATTGAAGGACATTCGCATTGTTAAGGACATTTGGGTTGTTTCCAATTTATGGCTATTATGAGTAAAGCTGCTCTATAAATATTTGGGTACAGGTTTTTGTGTGAACACAAATTCTCATTTCTATGAGATAAACGCCCAAAAGAGCAAGTGCTATGTTATATTGGTAATTGCATGTTTTTTTTTAAGAAACCTTAAAACCGTTTTTCAGAGTAGATGTACCATCTTACATTTCCACCAGCCAATACATGAGCAATCCAGTTTTTCCACATCTTCATCAGCATTTGGTGTTGTCACTATTTTTGACGTTAGCCACTCTGAGAGACGTATAATGATAACTCATTGTGGTTTCAATTTGCATTTCCCTAGTGGCTAATAATGTTGAACAACTTTTTATGTGCTTATTTGCTGTCTGTATATCTTCTTCAATGAACTGTCTCTTCATGTCTTTTGCTCATTTTCTAATTCACTTGCTTTTTTTTTTTTGCTTCGAGTTTTTTGTGCACAATCGAATTATTTTACTCAATTTATTTTTTAGCAACTTCATTGAGATATAATTCCCATAACATACAGTTCCCCCCATTTCAAGAACACATTCGCAGATATGTGCAACCATCATCACATTCTATTTAGAACATTTTCATTATGCCTCTATCCTCTCTTCCCCACCTCCCACCCCCAGTCCTAAGCAACTACTAATCTACTTTCTGTCTCTAGATTTCCTTATTCTGGACTTTCGTGTGAACAGAATCATATATCATGTGACCTTTTGACTAGCTTCTTTCACTTAGCATCATGTTTTTAAGATTTTCCATGTCATAGCGTGTATCACTATTTTATTCCTTTATATGGCTGAATAGTATTCTCTTGTGTGGATGTACCATGTTTTGTTTATCCATATGTCAGTTGATGGATATTTGAGTTGTTTCCACTTATTGTCTATTATAAATAATGCTACTGTTAACATTCATATACAAATTTTTGTATGGAAGTATGTTTTCATTTCTTTTGGGCACATACCTAGGAGTAGAATTACTGAGCCATAAGGTTAACCGTGTGTTTAAGCTTTTGAGTAACTGCCAAACTGTTTTCCAAAGAGGCTGAACCATTTTACATTCCCACCAGCAGTGTATGAGGGTTCATCTTGTTTAATTTCTACCCCAGTCTTGGAATCAGTCATTTTCCCAGGGATTCTTGGTTCCTTTTAGTGGGAAACAGTATTTATTAACAATAACATCTACAACCTGAGTGTTAGATGAACTCATTGCTATTGGGTTATTACTGCTACTTGGCATTAACCAACTATCTGCCTCGAGAAACAGCAGTTCTCAACTGCACATTACAATCACCTGGGGGAACTTAAAAACCACCTATTAAATAGGAATCTCTGGGGGTGGAACTCAGCCCTTGACACATTTTAAAGTTCACTAGGTGATGCCAAAGTGTAGCTAAGATTGAGAATTGCTGTTATAAAGCATTAGGTGACTCCCAGTCAGAGAGGTGACTATAGTAGTAGGAATGGCTTATTTTGTTTATTAGGCTAAGATTTGATCTACTTAAATTAAAATAAATGAAAATAAACCTGTATCATTGAAAATTATTTGGCAACTACTTTGAGAAACACTTTGGGAAAATGTTTGAATTAACTTATTCAAACATGTGTTATTAAACATTTCAAACAGAGACAAAGAATAGCACAGTGAGCCCCCCTGTGTCCATCACCTAGCTTCAACAGCCATCAACTAATGGCCAATCTTGTTTTAATTATACCCCACCCATTTACCCCCTCACTCCTGAGTATTTTAAGATAAACACCAGACATACTATTTCATCTGTAAATGTTTCGATATGTGGCTCTAAGAGATTGGGATTGGAGCTTTGAAAGATTTATTTTAAACTTATCCTTAACATCATTATCACATGTAAAAACTTTAACAATATGAATTAATTTTTATGTTATCACATAGGAAGATATGGTAAGAGAACAGAAGATATATTATGAATATTTGGCACAGAGACATGAGGAAGAAAAAGCTCAGGAGAAAGAATTGGACAGAATCTTAGAGGCAGAGAAGGAAAAGAAGTTGGCTGAGAAGGAGAAGGAGCTGAGACTTGAAAAGGAGGCAAGACAACAACTCGTGAATGAAGTCATGTGTACAAGAAAACTTCAAGTTCAAGAAAAGTGTAAGAAATTGAATTAAGTTATCTCATAGTTTGCCCTTAATTCAACTTAAGTAGCAACCAAAATATTTCCTAAGTAGGTAGTATGTGTAAAACATTATGCGGGATGCCAAAAGGATGAAGGCAATGTCCTTGCTTTTGCAAATCTTATCTAACTGGATACATATAAAGAGTTGCGTATCCCAGCAGATTCTGAGCAGTCACCAGGGGGCTGTGCTCAAGGTTAAAGGAACAGCATGTCATTTGAATACTGTGTGCCTTGGCGATTACAAAGGGGAGTGAGAAGGTGGGGCGCAGACACACATCTCCCCCTCCTCCCTTTTACCAGTCCCTTTTTTCTTTCCAAAGGTATCTCCATACCTCCATACCTTTGCTTATGTAGTTTTCTTAGCTTACGATGCTCTTGATCTCGAGAAATCCCAGACATCCTTCAAGGCCAGCTCAAATATCTCAGTCCTTGAGAGGCCCTCTGTGCTCCCCCACTCAAAATAAATCCTCTTTCCGGGCTTTCACTATGGCTTGCTCACATCTCCAATGACCGACTGACCAGGAGGGTCTTTGGAGACCATTCTCAAAATTTGGGGAATCCTTCCCCTTTTTTATATCCGTATTCAGTCTGGGGCAGTTGGTAGGTATTTCTTTCATAAAGGAAGTTAAACTGTTCTTATAAGGGTAACCTTTGTTTTAAGGTTCCTGAAAGTTACATCTGTGTCGAGGTGACCTTGTCTCCTGGGAATCCCTGGACCAGGTTGTATCATACTGCTAAATGACACATAGAGGCTGGCAGTCCTATGAGATGTTTAAGTGGACCTTATGGCTACTATTAATCTTTTAGCCACGACATGTCTCTCATATAACGCTACATCATTGTATCCCTTCAGTCTCGAACAGTGCTTAGTCACAGAGGGAAGTTTGTGTTGAGAGGGCAAACTGCCATCTATAGATTTCTGTCATTTCCATGTCCAGCCCAATGGACCAGAGAGGCAATAGATGGACATGTGTGCTGTTAAGGTACCGTTAGATTTCACACTAATGGTCTTTGCAAGGGAAAGCTCATCCTGGTTCCATTGATGAAATTCTCCAATCCAGGAATTATAATAGCAGTAGAAAATTGTTAAGCCAGTATTAGATAGAATTTTTAGAAAATGAAAGGAAAGCTTATAAGCTGAAAAGATTTTTGCATCATCAGTGATAAATGTTTTAGAAAATATTGAGAAAAACATGAAAAATTTAAGTATTTGGGACCATTTATAAACAAAGAAGCAAAATCAACTATAATTCCACACTTAGGAATAGCACTATTTACAACTTTGTATATTCCTTCCAGTATTTTTACTGTGTATATACTTCCCCTCACAAATTAGGATTATGTTGCATCTACTGTTTTATAGTCTGTATTTTTCACTTTCCAAAAACATTTTTCTAAGTCATTTTTTATCAATTATAAGATTTTTAATGGTTGCCTAGAAATCTATTGTAAAAATGGACCATAATTTATTTTACCTAAACACAGCTAATAAACCTTCAGATTGTTTCTAATCTTTTTACTATTATTTTAGCATTCCAGGTTACTATCACTGTACATAGGTTTTTTTGGTTCATATCTGGTTAAGATAAATTTCTGGTTAAGAAATAGATTTTGGGACCAAAGATATGTACATTTCAGATGTATATGGGCCAGTTGTATTTATTCTTTGGTAAATTCTGTTTGTTTCCTTTGTCTTTTCTTCTATTGGGATGCTTAAAATTTTATTATTTATAAGAGATCTCAGGCATTTTACATTGCAGTGAGCTGTGATTGTACTGCTGCACTCCAGCCTGGGCAATAGAGAGATGACCCCTGTTTCTTAAAAACAAAAAAAACAACACAACAAAAAACCCAAGACTTATGAGAGCTTTATATACTTTTAAAAATATTTATCTTATAAAAAACTCTCTTATTAATAAGAATGTCAATAGAACTGTTTGTCTTCAAGAAGAGAAAAGCGAGAAGTGTTTTAACATTGATAATCTAGTATGAAATAGATTTTCAATGAAAAATGATTAAGAGAAAATCTGTGGCAATGGTGGTATATATGAGCCCTACTCATTTCTCAATGGAGTTAGCTACCTCTTCCTTACTGATTTAGGATTCAGTCCAATGATTCTAAGCTCTAGTTTTCTAAAGACAAAATGGCTTTGGTGTCCAGAAAGATGTTGGCCAGTTTTGTCTGAAAAAGACATTTAACAAATAATTACTTTTACTTTTCTTAGTGCAACGAAAAGCTAAAGAACAGGAAGAACTTGCTATGGAACAGGAACGCATAAATGAAGGTCTTAAAGAGCTTAATTGTGAAGAGAAGGAGAATTTTGCAAGGTATGATTTTGTTTCCTTTATTATCATTTGCTCCTTAACAACAAATTTTTCAACATAGAGAAGGGACAACATGCCATAATTCATGGATTACTGATGTTATTTTACATCAGTATACACTTGTCCTTCTAGAAGCTCAAAGCAGTTTACAAAATTTTATGTAAAAATAGGTACTGGCTGGGTGCAGTGGCTCACGCCTGTAATTCTAGCACTCTGGGAGGCTGAGGTGTGAGGATCATTTGAGGTTAGAAGTTTGAGACCAGCCTGAGCAAGAGTGACACCCCTTCTCTACAAAAAATAGAAAAATTAGCTGGACATGGTGGCACTCCCCTGTAGTCTCAGCTACTTGGGAGGCTGAGACAGGAGGATCACTTGAGCCCAGGAGTTTGAGGTTGCAGTGAGCTATGATGACGCCACTGCATTCTAGCTGGGGCAACAGAGTAAAACTCTATTTAAAAAAAAACAAAACAAAATTGGTACCAATAGTCTTGGTAAAATAATTTCTGTTGGCATTATGTACATTCTGATTATACACATTAGGTGTTAAGCTGGATGAACATCTTTAAAAATGAAGTAAATTTGAAATAATTAAAAAAAATTGGCACCAACCCTAAATCCTAATGATATTTCATTATAACAAGAAGAATATCCCTCCCATGAAGTAAATCCTGAAATGTAGGGTGGCCTAGTGAACTAGATTAGCAGAAATGTCTTTTTAGGGACAGGATTCCACACAAATGTCCCCAGGAGGATTATTTCAGCCTCACTGGGATAGAAAATTAAAATGCTCTGGGTGCTTATACCCCTACTCTCCTCTGACAAGCCTCTATGCTGGGATTAGCTAGTGTCCTGATCAGCACAGTCAGGCTCAGATGGAGGGAGCAGGCAGCTGCCTCCTTGCAGCTTTTCTCAGACCATAATAGTCCGTTCCCATTAATGGCCAGGATACTGAATTCGGGCAGCCAGTGTAGTGGAGGAAGAAGACCTGGCTCCTCTGATTACTGGTCACCCTCCTTCACCCCGGGGCCTGTCCCCTGATTCACCCATACTTGGTATATAGAAATAAGCTCTTTTCTTTCTAGAAAGAGTATGGTTAATGTGCCTGAGTCTATTGTCAAATTGGGGACAGTAACAACAATATCTGTCCTCCCTTACTGACTTTTTGCCACTGTCTCTGCTCTGGAGGTCTTTCCTTCTCATTTTTGAACAGTCTATTGGTGGAAATTTGACGGGCAATTTGACCTCTCTTCCCTGCAGAACATCTGAATCAACTGAGAGATGTGAAAAAAGTGGGAGCATAAGATATGACAGTTACCTATTGCTGCATAATAAACACCCAAAAATTTGTGGTTTAAAACAATTTATGATTGTCTCATGATCCTGTGGGTTGACATGGCTGAGCGAGGTTGTTCTCATTTGAGGTATCTCATGTGGTTAAAGTCAGAACCGCATGACCGAGGTTATATTCATCTGAAGGCCCGCCGGGAATTCCCCAGCCGACAGGGCCGAAAACAGGGTGTCACGCAGGAATAAGAAACGAGACAATAGAAGAGAAAGAGTGGGGTCAGGGGACTCAAGGCTTTCCAGACCAAGAGTCCCAAGAGTAATTCCTCACTCGTATTTATTCACCCCAAGAACAAAAAGATCATCATAAATCATCCAAACAAACATGTTCTAAAGACATCCCACAGGCAAACAATGTTCTATAGATTTCCATAAAGATTACATATCCTAAAGATATCCCACAGGCAGACTTGAAAGATTGTTTATAAAGATTAAGATATTCAGGTGCACAATTGGCTGAGCAAAGCTATTTCTAGCCTAAAGTTAAACAAGAACATCAATTTGGGATTGTGGCCAGGCTAGTTTTCCAGCAGGTGGGGTGTTCCTGATTGTAGTCCGGGAGTGGTTTTCCACCCCCGGAGACAAACTGTTTTCAGTTCCTCCTGCCCCAGGAATGTCCTTACCATTTGGACAACAGCCACATGCAGACTGTCACATCCGCAGAGGTTCTTATGCCAGCAATATCCCTAGGTCACCCTAACATTTCTAAACTACCCCAACAAAGGCTCAACTGGGATAGACACCTAAGTTACCTATATAGCTGGCAGTATGTGCTGAATATAGTCTGGGATCTCAGTTACCAACTAGCAGTTGCAGTTATCCACTGGAACACCTACATGTGGGCTCTCCATGTGGTTTGGACCTTTCACAGTCTGGTTGGTGGCTTGCTCTGAGAGGGAAAGTTCCAACAGCAAGTGTTCCAGGAGAGAGGAAGAGGAAGCTGCCAGATCAGTTGAGGGCTAACCTAGGACTGGCATAGCATCACTTCTGCCATGTTCTATTGGTCTTTAAAGCAGTCACAGAGCTCGTCCAGATTCAAGGGGATGGAGAAACAAGCTTCATCTTTTGATTGAGGAGTAGAGGTTCACATTGGCGAAGAGCTTATGGGCAGGGAGATAGTACTGTGGCCATCTTTGGGAAATAGAATCTGCCGCAGAGGGCTATCCAAACCACTATCTTTGTTTCTGATAAAAATTGACAGGGTATTTTCTGACACCAACAACCAATTCTCTGATTCTCCAGACTTCAACTTGTATCCAACAATTCAGTTCAATTCTGATACCAACTACCCGGAGTTGGGGCTGACCCCACAGGTTAAGGGCTTAGTCCCACCGGCTACCCCCACTTCAGACACCGGATGCAAGTCCCAGCCACCTGACCAACCAGCTGCAAATTGGGGGTTCCCACAACCTCCTCCTAAGGTTCAATAGTTTGGTAGAGCTGCTTCTAGAACTCAGAAATACATTTTACTTATGTTTACCTGTTTATCATAAGGGATCAACTCAGGAGCAGCCCAATGGAAGAGAAGCATGGGGGCTGCCATGCCCCTTTGGGTGCACCCTCCTCCCAGCACCTCGATGTGCTCACTCTCCCAGGAGCTCTCAGAACACCATTGTTTAAGAGTTTTCATGGGCCGGGCACGGTGGCTCACGCCTGTAATCCTAGTACTCTGGGAGGCCCAGGTGGGCGGATTGTTTGAGCTCAGGAGTTCGAAACCAGCCTGAGCAAGAGCGAGACCCCATCTCTACTAAAAAATAGAAAGAAATTAATCGGACAACTACAAATATATAGAAAAAACTAGCCGGGCATGGTCACGCATGCCTGTAATCCCAGCTACCCAGGAGGCTGAGGCAGGAGGATCACTTGAGCCCAGGAGTCTAAGGTTGCTGTGAGCTAGGCTGATGCCACGGCACTCACTCTAGCCCGGGCAAAAGAGTGAGACTTTATCTCAAAAAACAAAAAAAAAAAAGAGTTTTCATGGAGTTCAATCTCTGGCACCCACCCTCCCCTTCCCAGAGGTCAGTGGGTAGGGCTGAAAGTTCCAACCCTCTAATCACTCCTACTTTCTAGTGACTGGTCCCCTTCTGAAGCTACAGAAGGCTCAAGGGGAAGGCTCATCCTGAGTCACCTAAGGAGCATAAACTCAGGTGTTCTCGTGAATAACAATAGATACCCCTGTCACGCAGGAAATACTAAGGGTTTTAGGAGCTCTGTACCAGGAACTTGGGACAAAGACCAAATATAATTCTTATTATACCACAGCTGATAGTGAAAATGTGGCTTAGAAATTGTAAAATGGTACAATCTTTATGGAAAACAGTATGGAGTTTCCTCAAAAAAATTAAAAATAGAACTACCATGTGACCCAGCAATCCCACGTCTTGATATATATCCAAAAAATTGAAAGCAGGGTCTCAAAGAGATATTTGCACACCCCTGTTCATAGCAGCACTGTTTACCGTATCCAAGAGGTATCAGATGTCTATCAACGAATGAATGGGTAAACAAAATGTGGTATATATGTACAATGGAATTTTATTCAGCCTTATAAAGGAAGGAAATCCTGTCACATGCTACAATATAAATGAACCTTGATGACATTATGCTAAGTGAATTAAGTCAGTCACAAAAAAGACAAATACTGTATGATTCTACTTTTATGAGATATCTAAAGTAGTCAAATTCATAGAAACACAAAGTAAAATGGTAGTTACCAGGGAGGGGGGCCAGGGAGGAAAGAGGGGAGCTGGTGTTTAATGGGTATAGAGTTTCAGATTTGCAAGATGAAAAAGTTCTGGAGATCTCTTTCACAACGATATGGATACACTTAACTACTGATCCGTACACTTAAAAATGGTCAAGATGGTAAATGTTATATATGTGTTTTTTATCACACTAAAAAATTACACTAGGAATCCAAACAATGTGTCTTATATATTAAAAATATGGCTTATATATATAAGAGATTGTTTAGTTAATACTGAATAGCATGTTAGAGTGAGGCTAACTTATTTTCTCTAGTCCCCAGCAGTGCCAGACCACTGCAGGCCTTTTGATCTAGAGCGGAGCAGGAAACAGGCAGACCAGCCTCCAGGAGGAAAAGGGAAAAACTACAATGAGCAGCCTGCTTATTCTCTACACTTTACCAATAGACAAGTCACTTCTTCTTGGAGAAGAGGGAGGGAGGAGATGGAGACAGGCCAAGGACTCCCTCCACATAGCACATAATCTTTTGAGCAGGGAAGCATTCCCTCTCTAAAATCAATATTTATCCTAGGATTGTATTAATGATAATTGTGTAAGAAACCCGTTATTGAGTTTTTAATCTATTTCTTCCCCATGTATCCTGATTTTAATGGGAATTTTAATTTGGCTTCACAAATTATATTCGAATCGTAATGCTCTAAGTAAATCCAAATGCTTTTATAATTTTATGCTTTGACATTTCTAATATTTTAGACGCCAAGATTTAGCCCAGGAGTATAGGAAGCAACTCGAGATGCAAATAGCCCACCAGCAGCAGGCCCGAGAAGCAGAGAAGGAAGAGAAACGCCGGGAGTTTGAAGCAGGGTTAGCAGCAAACCAGATTTTCCTGGACAAGATCCAGGAGATCCTGTCCACCCAACAAGTGCTGCCCCAGAAGGTCCATCCCATGCGGAGAGCGTGCCCTAATCAGCTTCCACCATAGCTTCATGAACGTCAACGTGTCTTTTCTCGGTCTTTTCATATTCTTAACCACAGTTTAAGATGTGGTTAAAAAAAGAACATGCTTGTATGTTCCTTTTAACTCATGGGTAAACTGTTCTTTTTCTCTTTGAGTTTGTATAATTAGCTGTACATAATTTTCTTCCCTCAAATAAACTTGTTCCTGTTTTGGATTTCATGGACGCACAAATCCAAATGATGTACTTCCTGTCAGTTATTTTCCTGACTTGCCCCCTACGCCTGCCTTTCTTATTCCCTTATTGACAGCTATTTTCTGACATCTGTCTACACCTGAGCCCGTTTCCTCTTCCCTCCTTTTTCTTCTCTCTCATGTACACAATTCAAGGCATTTTTGCAGGCAGAACTGGGACTAACTGCCACTTTCATTAACCCATCTATTCAGTCATTAAACAAATATTTACTGAGTGTTTCCCATGTGCCAGGCCCTATTCTAGATCCTGAGACTTCAGCAAGAACAAAACAAACCTCTTGCGCTTGTGGAGCTTACAGCCCAGCAGACGGAAACAGGCAGTAAGTGTTAAGTGCTATAAAGCAGAAAATGGCGGTGCACTGCTTTATTCTGTATGTGATGGTCAGAAAAGGCCTCTCTAAACAGCTGATATTTGAAGGGAGGTCTCAATGAACCAGTCATGGGTTATGTGGTGGAAAAACATCCCAGGCAGAGGAAAGAGTGAGTGCAAGAGCCCTGGGACAGAAGCCTGCTGAATGCATTTGAGGCATTGTATTGATATTTGTACTGGAGTAGAGTGAGTGAGGAGAGAATGGAAGATTGATCAGAAAGGTAGTGGAGGGCTGGGTGTGGTGGCTCACACCTGTAATCCTAGCACTCTGGGAGGCCAAGGCGGGAGAATTGCTTGAGGTCAGGAGTTCGAGACCAACCTGAGCAAGAGCGAGACTCCATCTTTACTGAAAATAGAAAAATTAGTAGGGTGTCATGGCACACACCTGTACTCCCAACTACTCGGGAGCTGAGGCAGAAGGATGGCTTGAGCCCAGAAGTTTGAAGTTGCAGTGAGCTATGATGATGCCACTGCACTCTACCCAGGGCGACAGAGGGAGACTCTGTCTCAAAAACAAAAACAAAACAAAAAAATAGGTCATGGAGGCCGAGTGATATAAGGCCTTGGAGCCATGGTAAAGACTGGCTTTTCCTTCACAGTGGGAAGCTGTAGAGTTTTCCAGAGGGGAGCAACACGATAGGATGTAAGCGGGTTGCTGGCTGCAGTGTTGAGAACAGATGTCAGGGAGACAGAAACAGAATGTCAGTTAAGAAGCGACTGCCATAATCCAGGTGAGAGGAGGCGGCAGTGTGGTGGCCAGCCTGCAAGACGGCTCGCAGTGGTCCCGCCTCTGTACTCATGCCCTTCCACGCTGAATCACGGTTGGCCTGTGTGAGCAATAGAACACTGCAGAAGTGACAGGGTGTAACTCCCAAGTGTAGCTCACAAAAGACACTGCAGCTCAGTCAGCCACTTACGTTGGTAAGTATAGGATGCTAAAGAGTCCGCGGGGAGACACTGAAGCCTCACAGCAAAAGACAGCGCCCGCATGCCAGCCACGTGCATGAGCGACCTTGGAAGTAGAGCCTTTAGCCCCTGCACCAGTGAGGCATCCAGATGACTGCAGCCCTGGCTGACATCTTGACTGCAACTTCATGAGGGACTCTGAACCAGAACCGCTCAGCCGAGCTGTTTCCCATTCCTGACCCACACAAACTGTGGGAGATAATAAATGTGTATTGTGGTTCAAGCCACTACGTTTTGGGATGTTTTGTTAGGCAGCAATAGATAACTCATACAAGGGGGTATCTGGGCCACCTTGAGAAAGGTCAGATTCTGATCATCTTTTGAAGGGAGAGCCAACTAGGTTTGCTGATGGATGTACATGTTGAGTGCAGGGTTTGAAAGGAAGTCAAATGTGACTCCATACTTTGGGTCTGAGCAGCAAATCAGTAAACTGCCCTTGTGGCAGGAAACAGTTGACATAGCTCTCAAGCTGTGAATCTGGAGTTTTCTCGGCCAAATAAATTCAAAGAAATTAGGAAGTTACCAGATAATTCTGGAAAATATTCAACTTGGGATTCTACCCATGCTCTGCAAAGTCTTTTCCATATATCAAAGTGTGCTTTGTGCTACACCAGTTTTTGTGGAAAACAAATTTGGAAAAGGCTCCCTTTCCTGGAGAGTCATTAGGCACACTGAAATATTTAGAGACTCTGGGGAACCCTAAAGTAATGAAATCCAGCTACCTTTGTTTACTTCTCTGTTACCCACATTTGCTTGATTCTGAAACCTGTTTTTTTCATCACATCTATTAAAATACAACACCTTTTGGTAAATGCCCATCTTTCTTCTGCATGTTCTCATGACGCATTCCCTCATTCCCATGGGATATTCAGAAATGCTTTCTGTGAGATGTTCCATCTAAATAACACAGTGCTTTATTTCTAGTAGCTCTGGCCAATATTTTATATAAAAATTCTAGACAACTTAAATTTATTCTTTTAGAACCAATTTTGAGAGCTATATTGAGGTATAATTTCCATACCATAAAGTCCACCCATTGTATGTGATTTTTAAGTGATTGTTGATATATTTAGAAAGCTTTGCAATCATCACTGCAATCCAGTTTTAGAACACCTCCATCACCCCAGAAGGTTCCCTTGTGCAGGTTTTCAGTCAATCCCCACTCCTTTACCCAATGCCAAGCAACCACTCACTGATCAACTTCCTGTCTCTATAGTTTTGCCTTCTCTTCAAATTTCCTATTAATGAAATCATATAATATGTAGTCTTTCGTATTTGGCTTCTTTAACTTAGCATGTCTCTAAAGTTCATCCATGACATTACATGCATCAGCAGTTTATTTCTTTTTATTTTTGTAGTATTCTAGTATGTGGCTATGCCACATTTTATTTATCCATTCATTAGTTCAGAAACATTTGGATTATTTCCAAGTTCTGACTACTATGAATATTCACATAGCAGTCTTTGCGTGAACATACATTTTCATTTCTCTTGGGTAGACAGCTAGGAGTGGAATTTCCGGGTCCTATGGTGTTATGTGTAACTTTTTAAGTTGCCAAACTGTTTTCCAAATTGACCACATCGTATTATTATACATTCCCACTGCAATATATGAAGGTTCCAGCTTCCCCACAGCCTTGTCAGCACTGGTAGTAGCAATTCTAGTAAGGGAGAAAAGCATCTCATTGTGGTTTTAATTTGCGTTTTCCAAATAACTAATGATGTTGAGTATATTTTCTTGAGTTTATTAGCCCTTCATATGTCTTCTTTTGTGAAGTGTCTATTCAAATCTTTACCCTCATTTTCTAATTGGGTTGTCCTTTCTTACTGAGTTGGAAGAATTCTTTTTGTAGTCTGGATACAAGTCCTTTATCAGATATATGATATGATATGACATCTATGATTGGCAAATATTTTTCCCAGTCTGAGGCTTGTATTTTCATATTCTTTTTAAAAAATGTATTTATTTATTTTAAAATTAATACATTGAAATTGTACATATTTATGGGGTACAATTTGATATTTCAACACACATATATGTCATATAATGATCAAATCAGGGTATTTAGCATGTCCATCACCTTATGCATTTGTCATTTTCTTGTAGTGAGAACATTCAAAGCTCTCCCTTCTATTTGTAATGTACTTAATGGTGTCTTTTGAAGAGTAAAAGTTTTACATTTTGATGAAGTTCAACTTATCATTTTTTCTTTTGTGGATCATGACTGTGGTGACTTATCTGTGAAATCTTCTCTTAACCCAAGGTCACAAAGATATTCTATTTTTTTTCCTAGAGATTTTAGAGATTTAGCTCTTAATATTGAAGTCATGGTGTATTCTGAGTGTTTTTTGATAGTATGAGATAACCATCCAAGTTCAAACTCAATTGACCATAAATATAAGAGTTTATTTCTGGACACTTTATTCCATTGATTTGTCTATTCTTATACTAATACAATGCTGTAGTGACTGCTATAGTCTTTTAGCAACTTTTGAAATGGGTGGTATGTCATCCAATATTGTTCTTTTTTCAAAATTGTTTTGTCTATTCTAGGGCCTTTAAGTTTCCATATAATTGTTAGGATCAGCTTCTCAGTTTCTACAAAAATGCCTGCTGATATTTTGATAGTGATTACATTGACTCCACAGATGAATTTGGGGAGAGCTGCTGTCTTAATAATAATGAGCCTTCCAATCCATGAAAGAGATCTTTCTCCCCATTCGTCTAGGTCATCTTTAGTTTTTTTCAGCAGTGTTTCATAGTTTTCAGTGTGCAGGACTTTTGCTTCCTTGGTTACATTCATTCCTAAGTATTTGTTCTTTTAATGGTATTGTGAATGGAATTTTTGAAAATTTTATTTTTAGATTGTTCATTGCTAGTATATGGAAAGACAATTTATTTTTGTATATCGAGCTAAACACCCTTATTCTAGTTTTTGTTTGTTTTGTTTTGTTTTTTGGTAGACATGTAGGATTTTCTACATTCAAGATCATGTCATTTACAAATGAAGACAATTTTATTTCTTTCTTACCAATCTGTATGACTTTTATTTTTCTTGCCTCATTGCTCTAGTCAGTATAATATTTAGTATGGCATTGAGTAGAAGTTGTGAGAGTAGACATTCTTGACTTGTTTCCAGTTTTAAGAGAAAACATTCATTCTTTCACCATTAAGTATGATATAATCTTGGGTTTTTCATAGATGCCTTTTAGACTCCTATTCCTAGTTTATTGAGAGTTGGTATATAAATAGATATTGGATTCTGTCAAATGCTTTTTCTATGTCTATTCAGTTGAACATGTGGTTTTGGTCCTTTATTTATATGGTATATTTCAATAATTTATTTTCAGATGCAAAACTAACCTTGCACATCCTGGAACAAATGTCACTTGGTCATGGTTTATGTTTTTTATATGTTGCTGCATTTCATTTGCTAATATGTTGTTAAGGATTTTTGCCACTATGTTGATCTTGGTCTATTGTATATCTTAGATCTGATCTTGGTCTATTCTGATGTCTCTTTCTGGGTCTGGTATCAGGGTACTATTGGGTACAAAAAATGAGTTTGGAGGTATTCCCTCCTCCTCTATTTTCTGAAAGAGTTTGTGAAGGATTGGTATTTCTTCTGTCAACAAAATGACCATGAGATTTATGGAGGGGAAAAAAAGGAGAAAACTTTATTTTCAAAATAATGATCTGCAGATCAGGGAACGTATCCTCTGGGGGAACTATAAGCCCATATTGTGCAGAAGGGAAGGAGGCAGAGGCATTTGAGCCTTTCAGGGTCTGTCTTACATGTATATTCATCAGCTCTGGGAAATGTCTATGAATATTTATGGAGAAAGTCTAGCACATGCTCAATGAGTTAACATATATGTAGCATATGTCCCATATTCACTTTGGGACAAGGTTTTAACATAAAAATGAGGTGGAATTCAGCTCTTTACATCAAAAGGTGAACCAGAAGGCACAAAGACATTTTGAGTGCAGTCTCTGTAAGTCAGTTAGAACTGGCTTAGGGTTTGTAGCTTCTTATCAGGAAAGAATGTTTATAAGGCCAGTCTCCTGTCCAACTGGCGCTATTGGCAGGACCCTCAAGGTGGGGTGTTCTGGCTGGCTAGTGACAGGCAGTCCATTGGGGTCAATTGGACAATGTTTCTCTAGAACAGGTTTCTGTCTAACTATAGGAAGAAAACTTTATGGCAGTTAAAAAGCTTCATAGTGGTTAACAATATGTGTGATCAAGACCTTTTCCCTGCTATGGACACTTAATTTTTTCATGAATGTCTCATCTTGGCCACAAAGAGTCCATCTAGTCGGACAGCCGGCTGGGGGTACAATGTTGACACTTCCTTAGAGTATGATAGAATTCACCAGGAATGCCATCTGGGCCTTGGCTTTTATTGTAGGAAGATTATTACTGATTTAATATTTTTACTGACATACGTCTACTAAAATGTCTAAGAAGTCCCCCTTCTGTCTCCTAAACTTTCTTGTAAAAGCCTTCCAACTTATAGTAGACTTGGAACACTCCTAACTTTGTGTGTTTTCCCAGGTCCATCCTTACATTGGCTTCCAATAAACCTCTATCAAATTATTTCTGCCACGACAGCCTTAATTTTGGTTGATAACAGCTAAACTTTATATAGAGCTCACCAAGTACTGGCCACCACCCTCCTGCTTTTTATGTTTACTCATTTGATCCTCATGACATCTTTTGAAGGAAGTACTGTTATTATCAAATCCATTTTACAACTGAGGAAACTGAGGCATAGCAGGTTAAGAAACTTGCCGGGGCCGCATGGGTAATGTGGTATAATAACAAATATTTGGGGCAGGCAAAGTGGCTCATGCCTATAAACCCAGCACTTTGCTGGGAGGCTCAGAAGGAAAGATCACTTTAGGCCAGGAGTTTGAGACCAGCCTGGGCAACATAGGAAGACCTCGTCTCACCAACAACAAAAAATTAGCTGGGTGTAATGGCTCGTACCTGTGTCCCAGCTACTCAGGAGGCTGAGGGAGGAGGATTATTTGAGCCCAGGAGTTCGAGGCTGCAGTGAGCTGTGATTGTGCCACTGCACTCCAGCCTGGGCAATAAAGTGAGACCCAAAAGAAAAAAAAAATTTGGTTTTTGTCTCCAGTTCCTGGCACAGAGTTCTAAAACGCTTAGAATTTCCTGATAGCAATGCCTTCTGTTATTCATAAGAAGATCTTTTAGATTATACTTGTTTATTCTAATTAGGTATCTTAGGGTAAGGCCCCCAGATAGCTTCAGGATGGTGCTGGTCACCCAGAAAGACCAAGTGAATAGAGGGTTGAACTTTCAGTGCCACTCACCAACCTCCTTGAAGGGAGGAATGGGAGGATGGGGACTAGGGATCGAACTCCATTAAAAATTCTTGAGCGATGAAGGTCAGAGAGCTTCCGGGTTGGTGAACACTTGGCACAGGAGTGCAGGAGGGGGGGTGGATGCTCTGTGCCCCACCCCCATACTTGCCCCATGCATCTCTTCCATTTCTCTATTCCTGAGTTGTATTCTTCAAAATAAACCAGTCCATGTAAGTAACGTATGCTCCCGAGCTCTGTGAGCAGTTCTAGCAAACTTTTTTTTTTTTTTTTTTTTGAGACAGAGTCTCACTGTCTTGCCTGGGACAAGTGCCGTGGCGTCAGCCTAGCTCACAGCAACCTCAAACTCCTGGGCTCAAGCAATCCTACTGTCTCAGCCTCCCGAGTAGCTGGGACTACAAGCATGAGCCACCATGCCCGGCTAATTTTTTCTATATATAGTTTTAGCTGTCCAATTAATTTCTTTCTATTTTTGGTAGAGACGGGGTCTCGCTCTTGCTCAGGCTGGTCTCGAACTCCCGAGCTCAGAACGATCCGCCCGCCTAGGCCTTCCAGA
>CAUYSK010080493.1:0-79460 GCA_963575035.1 Avahi laniger | reverse complement strand
TTTTGCTATTCCTTAGCAATTTAAGATTTTTCAGGGCGGTTCTGGATAAAAATAAACATAACATGCATAAGAAGTATTTTCAGAAAAGTATTTCTTCTGAAATAATTTCTAAAATATTAATATAATTTGGCAAAAAGTATTAAATTTGGCCGGGTACGGTGGCTCACACCTGTAGGCCCAGCTACTCAGGAGGCTGAGGCAGGAGGATCTCTTGAGCCCAGGAGTTTGAGGTTGCTGTGAGCTAGGCTGACGCCACAGCACTCTAGCCTGGGCAACAGAGTGAGACTCTGTCTCAAAAAAAAAAAAATACTGAATTTAGATAAACCTAATGACGTTATTCAGTTCTTAGTCCCAGCTCATAGCTTCAAGCATAACTATACTTTATCAAATATGATTGATCTTAATAACTACTCATAGCCAGAAAAACATTTTGATACCAGAAATAAATTCTGGTTTGCAAATTAAACTTGGAATTCTTGAGATGTATAATAGTGTCATATGCCAAGAAAAAATGGATTTTCATACATTGATAAAGCAATCCAATTGAGGTTGTCCTTATGGTGTGCAAAGTAGGTAATTTTAGATTTTTAACATCAGGACCATATCCTAAAGTTTGCCCATGATGTAATTAATTGCTCCTCTTAAGTAACTGTGTTCGACAAGGTATGTTAAGATCAAGTGGTTTATACAAGTCAGCCTGAGAGATCCTGGAGACTGAGAGAGAACTCTGAATTATTTAAGAAAGTCTCCAAATTTCTAATCATTTCAAAACATTTTATAAATAAAATGTTATGATCTGCAATGAACTTAAAAGAGATTGCAGGACACTTTTTGTGTTTTATTATTGTTATTATGATTATCATTACCTTAGGGATGCATTCTGGTCGTTTACTAATACTTTTCACACCAATGTCCTTACTTGCTAGGCTCTGACTTTGGAGCCCCTGCCTGTGCTTCCTGGCGTCCCTGCAAGGGCTGGTGCTCCCTGTGGGTGTGAGGCTGCCTCTTTGTCTTTGGCAAATGTCAGGCTCCTCTGTCCCCCTTTACTGCCACCCAGCTGCCAATCCCATCTCCGCCTTTTAATTCTCTAGGCATTTCCCTTTTCTCTTAGCACAAAAGGAATTCCAAGAGAAATACCAGAAGGCACATTCTCAGTATTACATCAGCTTTTCTCTCTTTTTCCTTTCTTAACCCCCAAAGAGGAGTTGGGGCTGAGCTGTCTGGCAGTCGAAACTTGATAGGCTATGAAGTCTTTTCAGTAAAAGTGATGTTCTTTCAGAATTCCTCGTTTGGTCTTGTGATGCCCCACGACTTGTTCTCTGTCTTTTTTCCCACCCTTAATCCCAGATAGCACATTTTCTGTCTTTTCCAGTATGTAAGTCCTGATGAGCCTTGGGTTATACTTCTAAGTGTCTAGGGATTTTTAGATGTCAGAGGTTTGGGCCACTTCAGTTTTTTGCCGCTCCCTTAAGAAGTGAAAGGCTGTCATAACGAAGTTCTTGATTTATAAAATTTTACATTGAACCTATTAATGAATGTAATATGGAAAATTTCAATATTATACAAAAGATAATTTGAGGATATAGAAAACACATTCAGTTTATATCACATTGGAAGTAGTGTGGTCCAATATTGGGGACTAGTTATAAGTTCCACAGTAGACATCTCCTTTCGGTCCCCCAGTATGTTTCTGGGGCTTTAGTACTGACAACCTCATTTGGAGATTATCTCAAAAGTCTACATTTGAGGGCCTTTGTGAATATGAGGCCCCCTGCCACCTGCAAAGACCTTTTCTGTGACCTTCCTGTCCTTCAAGAATGTGTCATTTGCTCCTGGATTTTGAAGCTGGGTTAACATTTATTTCACATTTGTTTCGAAGAAGAATATATTTTTCTCTCTTTGTAAAGAGAACTTAAATACATGACATTATGAAACCAGTTACCCTTGTTTCAGCTGAGCTGAAACTTTAGGGAAATTGTTTTGGTTTGCTCTCTCAAACATTTCAATTAAAACAAATACTCTGCATGACTGTAACCCTCTGCATGGCTGACTCCTTACAGAGACTTCAGGTATTCCAAACCTATGCAACATTTGTTATCTAAGACAGGGCTCCACAGGGAATACCTGGGTGGTGATGAGGAATAGCACTGAATAATCCTTACATGAAATCTTTGTCTTTCTACCATTCATCTGCCTCTGGTAGTCTTGACCTGGCGTGGAACCTCTGCAGCATGCTGAAGCAGTTTAGCAGGCGCATTGTTTCTGATTGACAGGACATGCTGTTTGTTGACAGAATGACATCGTGGTGCAGAGTGAGGGCAGGGAGGTCATTCAGCTTGGTGGGGTTTCACACAGCCAGATGGATCAGAGGGTGTCCAAGGGCATCTAAGCTAAAAAGGAGTTTTGCAGTATTTGTTGGTAGGAGGAGACAAAGAATAAAAAGGAAAGAAAAATGGATAAAGGTATTGGAGTGAAAGGGGATTATAAAGTAGTGTTTCAGTGTTTGATATAGTTTCTACTATCTTTTCTACTTTCATAAAAGTCATCAATTCTACTTTCATTTTTCTTGTCTTCACTTTGGCTGATGATGGATATTAATTAGGCTTCATTTTTCTCCGTAGTGATCTAAAGGATACAATCTTATTCTGTCATTAAAAGTGGCAGTGATTTTATATATTCCTTCAGAACCTTAAAGCACTTGTAGCACAGCTGATAGGAAGGGCATTTGTGTCTAAGAATTCCTAGTTATGACTTTTCCACCCTTGATTTCCTTCTGTTTGACATCAAAACTCCTGCTCCCAGAGTTACCCTTGGATATAGTCTCATGGAGCTTGCATTCAAAATGAGGTCGTGACATTCTGGGCGTTTGAGGGAGAATGTCCTGTACTTTCATCCCTACTGAGGCGAAGCCTTAGGTGGAGCTTTCTCAGAGCTGAGGTGAGGGCACAGAAGAGATTTCATCAATGAGTGCAGTTTACACCCACATGGCCTTTTACCCGGTCATGTCCGGATTAGATTATTGTTTTTCTTTGATTAGTCACAAAGAAAGATATCCTGGTTCATGTTGTTATGTTTCGCCTGGAGGCAAAACTGAAACCATTAGTTTGATCCCAGAACCTTCTTAGGCCTTTCTAGTTGGGGAGTCTTGGGATGATGGGCCACCTAGCAGGGATGGCAGAATCCAATTCACAACTCTGACTGTTGCTGCAGATGTAATCAAATTCTAGAAGTCTGGAGAATTCTAGACCTGGGGTGCAGTGGTTTCAGAAATTATAATCTACTGAAGAATTTCCTGAACCCTGTTGGTATAGATAGGTATGAGTATGAATTCAAGCAGTGTTGTGCCATCCTCCCAGGGAAGAGAGCTGGGCAGGGATGACAGAGAGTAGATGTGGACTTGGAGGGTCTAGCGTACCAAGGATGGGACAATTTCTGCACCCCTTAAGCCTTACAGTCTTTAAGAAAGACCCTTTTTATATATTGTTGTGTTCTGCCCCACCCACTATGTTGTATTATTTATGTCAATTATATTGAAACTCTTTTTTACGCAGTAGAACTGGGCCTTTTCTGGCAGTGAAATGCCATGCCATGTAAGGGACTTTCAATAAACACTTATTAAATGAATGAATAATAAGTAGAAGAGAAGAAATTTTTCATGTCTTAAAAATAATTTCAACTTAATTTTGGTTACGATTTTTTGACAGCAGAGGAAAGACAGCTGGGCAAATAGATCTTTCCAAACACTTTATTGCAGTCAGATTTGTGCCTTCTTGAGGGGCTGAGTATAAGGCAGGGCTTACTTTATTCTGAAATAGTGCTATCCAGGGGAACTTTCTGCAATGGTGTAAATGTTCTATATCTTCGCTCTCCAATATGGTAACCACTAGACACACGTGGCTATTGAGCACTTGAACTGTGGCAAGTGTGACTGGGAAACTGAATTATCAATTTTATTTTATTTTGATTAATCTACATATACATTTAGATAGGCACAGGGGATTAGCGGCTTCCATATTGGAAAGCACAGTTTTAAAGGGAAGATTTACACCAAAATTTATTTATTTTGTAAACCAGCATTAATAAATGAAATGCAATACCACAAGGCTATGAATTCAAGCAGTGTTGTGCAGTCTTCTGTAAAGTTACCCTTCATGTAGATTTAAAAAAATGATTTAAATGCTCTTTTCCCCTGAGCGAAGATGGCTGTTCTGAACTCCTGTTTTTTATCGTATGCCTAGAACCTGGGCCTGTCTCCAGAGGGTGCTTGTTTAGACATTAACAACACCATATTCCTGGCCGTCTTATCCAGGAGTTCTGTCATGCTCAAGAAATGCTGGTAAACATGAAATACATAAAATACATAAAAATGTGTATTTCCCTGTGGCAGGCTTTGATGATTGCCAGATATGGGGAATTTGTGACCAGAAGTGTGAAAACCGACTTGGCCATCACCGATGCCTCTGTGAAGAAGGATATATCTTGGAGCATGAGCGGAATTGTAAAGCTAATTATTCCTGTGAGTAAATTATGGACACCTGTACCTCTAAACAGTAAACTTCTAATATCTTCCTTCCATAGCTGATGATAAAAGAATTAATCAGTATTTATGCTGGTGGCAGGGTTTTATCATCACAAATCAGAGATGGTCCCTGCTGCCAGGGAGAATGGATCAACATTAATTTCATACTTTGATTATTAAGGACCAATTTGTGTATTAATGGTGACAATTATTAATATTTTTTATGGGTTGCTTATTTGCTTTGGCCTAAGCTATTATGTCACCCACATTTAATTGTAAAATAAATGTTATGCCTACATTTGACTAACTTGAGCATTTAACTTTTGATTAATTTACCTACCACAAAAGTAGGTAACAACCATCTATAGAAATAATTTTGGCATTGTTCCTGCAAAACGTAGGGGTGTTTCAAAATGCACATGCTGAATTTGGATTAAAATTTGTGTGAATGCCCTCATTCTGGGTATTCTGTTGGAATCAATCTAAGAGTACTGTAGTAGAGAAAAGTTATAGGAAAAAATCTGCTAAAAAAAGATGAGCCCTCCAAAGCGTTTTGTCATTGTGGATTTCTGGGTAAGAAGGTCTCAATTTTTACTTCTTTTTTCCAATTTTTATTTCACACTTGATTTTGAAGTGCCTTTGGTGTCTACCAAAACTTAACTGTTCCCACAATAGATGAATGGCCCATTTTCTAGTTGTTTTTGCATAGAAATACCTGATTTTCTGTGTACTGTGTATAGTTGATTTTTAACGATTTATTTATTTTTGAATAGGCAATATAGTCATATGTTCAAAAATTTTAAATTATAAGAAGATATATGCTAAAATGTCTCCCTCCATTCCTGTTCTCCTCTGCTTGGTTTCTACTTCCTCTTTCTCATAGGTAACTGCTGTTTCTTTATTTCAATTCTAGAGATTTTTAAATGCATAAAGGAGAATGTGCAAATATAGATATTTAACCCTATTTTTACATATGTGGTAGTAAACTCTTTGCACAGTTCTGCATCTTGCTAATGTCACTTAATATATTTTTAAGAGCTTTCCATATCAGCATATAAAGCTTCCTTAATTCTTTTTTAATAATGGCATAATATTCCAGTTTTCAGGTATTCGTAATTTATTTAACCAGTCCCCTACAGATGGACTTTTATATCATTTCTTCTCTTTTGCTATTGCAAATAAGACTGAATGGATAACCTTCGTCCTGTGTCATTTTGCATTATGAGTACATAGAGCAGATGTGGAACCACCATTGCCATGTTTTCCACAGTGATTTCCTGGGACTCTTTAAAATGTGTTCCGTGTTTAACATAGTCTAAAGTTGCACATGGAGGTAAGGTGCCTGTGTCATCAAGGAGTCTTGAAAATACCTGATGTATTCTCAGTGTCATTGAAAGTACTGGACTGGTGGTCAAGACTCTTGAATTTTTGCCAAACTCTTCTTAGTTTACTGTGATTTTGAACACCCTGTTGAGCATCTTTTGTGCTTCAATTTGTCTTTTGTAAAATGGGTAGAATGAAAGCTATCTGCTTGCCTCAGAAGTTTTAACATGTTAAAATCAGGCAAGATAACATAGAAGATAGTGTTTGAAAAAGCAGAAAGCATATTAGTTGTTAGATACTTCGCCAACCTTGCCCACTTTAAGGAGCGGTAACGCCTTCTTCACATTTAGCTGGCGAGGCCTCCATTATCTTCTCCAATGGTCGCGATTTGCTGATTGGTGATATTCATGGAAGGAACTTCCGGAACCTAGTACAGTCTCAGAATCGGGGAGTGGCTGTGGGTGTGGATTTCCACTATCGCCTGCACCGAGTCTTTTGGACAGACACCGTGCGAGATAAGGTAAATAGAAATTTCAGGAGTGGAGCTTGGGAGGGGAATAGAACCCCAAGCACAGAGTGTTGATAGTTTTTCATTTTTCGGGGGAGCAGAGGGGAAAGTTCCTTTGTTTTCTAACAAAAAAGGCCCTTGAGATATTTTATGTTAATCAGCACCTTTTCCATGCTATACTATTACATGTGACCTATTAAACAAAGCAGTCTATTATATGGATTAGCCTTGAGCAACTTTTAATTTTATTCGAAATAGAGTCCAAAAACTTAATTAAAAGAAATAGTAGACATTCTTTCAAAACTGGATAGATATTTGGTAGTAATTTTTGAAACTTGATCATTTTAAAATGTAACAAGTACTCTGCTTTCCTGGGTGATAAAAATCAGATTTGTACCTGCGTCTTCTAAATGGAACTGTAATTGAGGATTGGATAACAAATATTGACAGAATTTTGTTTAACAGCCAAAATTTTATTACACTCTCTTATTTGGAAAGTATGATTGATTTAACTTCAACTTCGAGAAATGTAATGGAGATTTTTGAAACATAAATTTTAGAAACGCCTAAAGAGTTATGGAATTTTATTTATTTCTTCCTCTTACATTTTCTTGTGCCATAAATAAAATTCTAATTTAGTTAAATGATAACTTGTACAAAATTTCTAAAAGCTGAGACTTTGGATTATTAGCAATTCTGATTTAATTATAGCTAAAAATCAAAACAAACCACACAGTTAGTTATGCTTAAGGAGCATAATAATTTTGGTTTTTCTTTCAGGTTTTTTCAGTTGACATTAATGGTTTAAATATCCAAGAAGTTCTCAATGTTTCTGTTGACACTCCAGAGAACCTGGCTGTGGACTGGGTTAACGATAAGCTCTATCTGGTGGAGACCAAGGTCAACCGCATAGATATGACAAATTTGGATGGAAGCTACCGGGTTACCCTTATAACTGAAAACTTGGGGCATCCTAGAGGACTCGCCCTGGACCCAACTGTTGGGTAAGTGATGTGAAAACATACTGATTCCTATATTTTTGGTTTTCTCTCTGCCCCTATACATTGACCAGGGGATTAATTTAAGGTTAATTCTGATTTCTTTTAGGCTTTGTACTCTAGAACCCATGTTTATTTTATATCCTTATTCATAGAAGCTTCAATTAATTAATTAATTCATTAAATTTGAGGCAGGATCTCGCTCTGTTGCCCAGGCTGGAGTGCAGTGGCACGATCATAGCTCACTGCAGGCTCAAACTCCTGGGTTCAGGTGATCCTCCTGCCTCAGCCTCCCAGGTAGCTAGGATTATAGGCATGCACCACCGCGCCTGGCTAATTTTCTTATTTGTGTAGAGACAGAGTCTCCCTATGTTGCCCAGGCTGGTCTCCAACTCCTGGTCTCAAGTGATCTTCCTGTCTCAGCCTCCCAAAGTGCTGGGATTACAGGTGGGAGCCACCACGCCTCCAATAGAAACTTTTAAATATAATCGCATTTGAGAATATGTAATCCAAACACAGCTACTGGTGTACTAAAAATACTTGATGTTTTTGGGATATGAATTTTATTCTTTGTGTTTGCCACATTTGCCTAGCCAAGAGATTGAATTCTATGTTCTGACTCAATCTAATAATATTACAACAAGACATTACATATGTTTCACCATTATTAAGATGAGCATTGTAACATGAATTAGCAGTAAAGTTTTTTTAAAGAGGGGAAAGGAGGTTAGAATGATTCTTTTTAGTGCTTTCTTGTTACAGACTGGGGTTGAGATATCAATGCTAATATCTTGTTACAAGTTGTTCAGTGTGAATCAACCCAGCAAAACTAGTATAATGCTTTTTGTTAAGTTTAAATGCAAATTTTCCTGATCTCCACATTTGAGGAGAGTTATAGGAGACTTAGTTTTCTTCTAGAATTTCACAGTTGAGTCTTAGGACCCTTGAATGAACTTTAGGCTACTTTAGTTTTAGTGAATGTGATTATTCAGTTCTACTTCATTGTATCAGCTGTCCTTCCTTGAAAATGATGGTGATGTTCTCTGGGCTGTGCCTCAGAATGGAAAATTGAGGAGGGAAATGGCTTGATAGCTTATTTTAAAAGATATTTATAAGTTTGCTTGGGTGCAAAAAGAGAAGCAGCTAGGCGCAATGGCTTGCACCCGTAATCCTAGCACTCTTGGAGGCTGAGGTGGAAAGATGGCTTGAACTCAGGAGTTCAAGACCAGCCTGAGCAAAAGTGAGACCCCGTCTCTACTAAAAATAGAAAAAATTAGCTGGGCTAGTGGTGCACATCTATAGTCTCAGCTAATCGGGAGGCTGAGGCAGGCAGATCGCTTGAGTGCAAGAGTTTGAGGTTTCAGTGAGCTATGATGAGGCCACTGCTGTGTAGCCAGACTGACAGTGAAAAAAAAAAAAAAAGAAGAAGATGCAAAAGACAGATAAAGGGAACAAAGGAGAAAGTTCAGAAGGTGAATATGAATTTGTGTTTGTAAGACGGAGTCTTGCTATGCTGCCCAGGCTGGCTTCCACCTCAGGTGCTCTTGCTTCAACCTCTTAAGTAGCTGGAACCACAGGCATGTACCACCACAGCCAGCAGAATGTGAATGTTTCCACCATGTTAGTGCATTTTAATAGCTGCTATTTGTTGTTGTTGACTTTCCTGATTGGCCCTCACAGTCTCTGTTTTTTTAAAAATACTTTTTAATTTCCCTGTTGTTTTATACCCCCATGGTCCTCTAATCAGCTGGAGAAAATTTCCATTGATCCAAACATACTATTTATAAAAAAAAATTTTCCAGGTAAACTTGTAAAATAACAGATTCATTCATCTTTTGTTTTTCTTCTGTAGTTATTTATTTTTCTCTGATTGGGGGAGCCTTTCTGGGGAACCTAAGCTGGAAAGGGCTTTCATGGATGGCAGCAACCGTAAAGACTTGGTGAAAACAAAGCTGGGATGGCCCGCCGGGATAACTCTGGATATGATAGCGCAGCGTGTTTACTGGGTTGACTCCCGGTTTGATTACATTGAAACCGTAACTTACGATGGCATTCAGAGGTAAGAACTATGTTTTATGGCTTTACACGTGTCGGGGAAAGTACATAAAATGGATGGAGAGGGATACCAAAGGACCAGAATTAAAATATCACCTTGTTTGTTTGACATGATAGCTTGAAATGACCATTGTATTGACATTTGCATGAAATGACCTGCTCTGAGTTTAAACTTTTCTTGAGTTCTGTAATGACACTCATTAAATATTACCCCGAGCATTTGTTCTTTGATTTCTCCTCTCCAACCCCATCTCCAGTCCCAGAGTAAGCATATTATTTTCTTTCACTCCTGAGTCTATTTATTTGTCTAGGTCCTTTATTCTTTATTTCTCAAGATCAACTTGCCTTTTAGTTGTCTAACTTTACCCCAATAAATAAAATAAATTTTATTATATATTTGATGTTATCCACTGGGAATTAGTTGGATTTTACTCTACTCTTACATATTTCAAATTTCAAGGAGAAATTCTTTGCATTGTATTTTTACCTAGCATACTTCAAAGGTACTTAAACAACAGTATTTGAATTTAGAATATGGCATAGTTTTTTCTTCATCTTCTTATTCTGATTAGAGCTAACTACCAGTTAGTTAACTATTTTAGATACTCTCCTTTTGGTATTTTCAAAAATTGGGTAAAACATGTCCTACAAATTTTGACCAAGAAAAATTATTCTTTATTAATTCAGCAAATAAGGTGGCCAATTTAATTTTTCCAAATGATTTGATCTTGTTATTTTCTCAATGAAAACAATACTATAGTTTTGTTTTTTCTTTATTTTGTAAGGACGTTATCACTGTTTGTTACTGGATTATATATCCTTAGAGCAATCTCTGCTTGGTTAAATGAAGTGATTGGGTATTAATACTATGAATTTTATCAATGAAACTGGTTTCCATATGAATATGAATTAATTTTATTAAAGAATTTAGTCAATCGCATAAGTCATATAAAACAATTGCAAAATTGCCTAATTTTTTTTTCTCTTTCAGTGGGGTGTTTTGGCGTTATATTATATAGTCTCAGTATTTTTATGCTAAGGTTAAAGCAAAACATAAAAGGTAAAAATCAATGGAGTGTCAGAAAGATTTGAGTGGTTTGCTGGCTGTGAAGAAACTTCAAAGAAGTATTAAAGCTCATGAGTTAAATTGAAATCATAAAGTCATTGCCTCTTGCTTTGTCAGCAGGTGGCATTCAGGATTCTGGAATTTACTAACTGAAAAAGAAAACCGTTCTCTAATCTTAATGTACCATGTCATTATTGAGTGTTTCAAAGTGTGCACTAACTTGCCACCTTAGGTTTCTTTGTTTTCTCCCGTCAGTGTGTTTCCCAACTTTAGTATCTTCAAGTCTTATCTCAGAGCTCTGTTGTGCTTTTTAGTTTTCAGGGGCTGCTGAGATTTTTCCTTGAGAACTTTCTATTATGCCAAAAGAAAGAAAATAAGAGTTTTTCCTCACGAACCGTCCTCTATTTCATTTTATTTGTGTGTTTAACTGAGTCATTGTCCACGTAGCTGTAGTCATGGCAGGTGTCATTGATTTCTTGCCCTTGCTTAGTGCCTTTTACTTCTGTTTTCCTCCGGTTGCAGTAGCTCTGGGCACTCTGCTTTCACAACAAGTATGATCAGCTGACAGTTTCATCAAGCAGATACATAAGAGTGGTAGCACTGCTTTTCTCTCTCCTCACAGTGACATCAGGAACTGATCTGGGTGTTTGCTGTGGGTTGAACTCTCTACCACTCACTGTCTTACTCCCTAATTGCTGAGAAGTGGTCAGTGGCACAGTGGGAAGCAATTGTTGAAGGCATTGCCGCCAAATTTCCAAACCCTTATTACACTCTTTCACCCAGGGAATTCAAAACTCTATTTCACATCTTAGGCTTTTATATGTGGAGCAACCTTAAAGGAATGAAGAGCAAATGAGAAAACAGTAATTTCTAGAAAGGTCTAGAACAAGCTGAAGGATTGACTAGGACTGGAATTTAACTTTCAAGGGTCTTTTTCAAGAGACAACATGAAAATCCTTCTATTAAGTGTAGATGGAAATACACATGCATTTGTATATATTGTATTTAATATATTTGTAGCAAGAAATTATTTAGCTTTTTCAGCATTTAATTGAATTAACTATACCCTTAATCATAATAAAGCAAAACAAACAAAAAATTGAATAATATATCCATATCTTTTGTAACAGGAAGACAGTAGTTCACGGAGGCTCACTTGTTCCTCATCCCTTTGGGATAAGCTTGTTTGAAGGTCATGTGTTCTTTACTGATTGGACAAAGATGGCCGTGATGAAGGCGAACAAGTTCACGGATACCAACCCACAAGTGTACTACCACTCTTCCCTGAGGCCATATGGAGTGACCGTTTACCATGCCCTCAAACAGCCTCATGGTAAGCCACAGAACAGTGGTAACTGTGCTTGTTACCAGACTTGGTATTAATATTAATAGAAAAGTTTTCTCAAAGTTATGGAAGTTAATAATGAGGGACCTCATGACATTTGGATGGTGTTCTCAAATATACGAAGGGTTATCTAGAACGTTAAACTCTCTGAAATTGGCTCTTCAGATCATGGGCACTCTGGAGAAATGGATGTATTTCAGAGCTAAAATGCCAAAACTAGAGGAATTTAGAGATTTATTTAGCAGATATTTATTGGCACCTGCAATATCCTAGGTCTTGTCTAGATGCTGGGGGTATAGCAGCAAACAAACCAAACCAAAATACCTATCCTTATTCTACTGGGAAAAAAATCTTCTATTTCAAGCTCATTTTCTGTTTCAAAGTTCTGATATTGTAGTTAAGGAAGCTGAGGCCCAGCTGAAGAAAATGATATGTCTAAGTGCTCATTTTAGATAGCGTCAGAGCCATTTTTTTCCTTCTCTGTTGCATATGTATGGCAGTTGTCCTTTGGTTTCTGTTAAGTCTATCACATGCCAACTGGGTTTGATGTCTCTCTGGCTGGTCACTTATTAAAGAAAAGAAATATTTTGATTCAGACACTGTTTAGTCTTCTGTTATTTTATATTAAGTTTTATTTGTGTTTACAGGTTATAGATTAAGCTTTGACACGAATTATCTGGATATATGGTTCTTTTCTGTATTTGCTTATAGATCAAAGAAAAGAAATATGATAAACTAGATTATGTTGGTAGAAAGCTTAATATTGGTGAGTAGTAATTTAGAGAAAGACAGATTTGCTTTACAATGCTCATGTTAAGTGATGGGGCTGTTTAGGATGGAGAAAACTATAATAAAGTAGTTAGGTTAATTTAAGAAAAAAAACCCTAACCACTAGAACTGATACACTCAGATGAATATCGTACAGTATCATCCTAGGAAAATATATACTTATCTGAAAATATTTAGGAACTATCTATTTGGGATAGTTTTTTTGTTTTTTTGTTTTTTTTGAGACAGAATCTCACTCTGTTGCCTTGGGTAGAGTGCAGTGGCATCCTCAACCTCAACTTCCTAGGCTCAAATGATCTGCCTGTCTCAGCCTCCCGAGCAGCTGAGACTATAGGGGCACACCATGACACCCAGCTAATTTTTTTATATTTTGTAGAGATAGGGTGGGCTGGGGGTGTCTTGCTATGTTGCCCAGGCTGGTCTCAAACTCCTGGCCTCAAGTGCTCTCCCATCTTGGCCTTCCAAAGTGCTAGGATTACAGGCTTGAGCCACCACACCCGGCCTATTTGGAATAGTTTTTAAACTTAATTCACACCTGCCCTTATCCAGTTAGATCATCCAAATTACTATTTCTGTTACTTGACTCAGAATGATATGTCTATTGTTTTCCCAGATCAAGCCACCTGAGAAGGTGAAGAGAATATTTTAAAGAATATTTGAAAGGCTAGGAAAACAATTTCAAAAGCATATATAAAATTTTTAGCTGTGGCAGCCTTGTGTGCAGTGTACAGTGAGCTTCCTGAGGTCATTACTTTGAGGGTGGCTTTTGGAAGTATAAACTGGTTGACATTGCAGACATGTATGGTTTTGGAATTAGATCTGGATTTGAATCCTACTTTAGCCATTTAGCTGCTGAATAATCTTGGGAAAATTGTCTAACCTTTGAAGCCTTGGTTTCCTTTTCTGTAAAACTGGAAGAGTAATACTTACCTCTTAGAGCTATTGGTTGTTAAGTTGGCTTGTTTACAAAGTAAGCATTCAATGAGTAATACTTACTTATTATTGGGGAGAAAGAACTCCATAATTATTTAGTTGTAGGAGTCCTAGTTTTTGCTGCCATCAGTTTGAGAGTGGATGAGAGAGTAGCAGTGAAATTGGGAGGATGGGTGCAGGCAGATGTGGATGTATACAGTACTAACTGTGAGTTGCAAATCCATTACTCTATTTCTTTTTTAAAAATTTATTTCTTAAAAAAAAAAAAAAAAACAACTCTGTCACCCAGGCTAGAGTGTAGTGGCACAATCATAGCTCACTGCAGGCTGAAACTCCTGGGCTCAAACAATCCTCCTGCCTCAGCCTCCTGAGTAGCTGGGACTACAGGAGTGTGCCACCAGGCCCAGCTAATTTTTCCTATTTTTAGTAGAGACAAGATCTCACTCTTGCTCAGGCTGTTCTCGAACTTCTGAGCTCAAGCAATCCTCCCACTTTGGCCTCCCAGAGTGCTAGGATTATAGCTGTGAGCCACCGTGCCCGGCCCATACATTTCTAATTGCAATTCATCCCTGTGCATTTTTTCCTCCAGTTAGCAATCCATGTGAAGGTCACAATGGAGGCTGTGAACAGATCTGTGTCCTCAGCCACAGAACAGATAATGATGGTTTGGGTTACCGTTGCAAGTGCACATTTGGCTTCCAACTGGATACGGATGGGCGCCACTGCGTTGGTAAGAAATGTTTTGGACTTTTTTGACGGGCAGCACAGGTGTGTTTGTGTTCCTTCCTTTACCCAGACTAACTGCTGCTCTTGGACTGGGCCAGCTCCCTGTCTGACATCTTCACAGCAAATAAGCTTTCTGTAGCCCATGGGTGTCTTCTTGGTAGGCACCACTTCCTTTATGTTCAGAGCTGTGTTTGAAGATGTAAATTTCTGTCCTTTAGGACTTTTCTTTGATTCCACATCGAGGGTTTTCTTGACTCCCTTTCCCCTTTGTTTCCTGAAACCGTTTCCCCTATTAACTGTGATCTCGAAATTCCATATGATCGAATTTTGAGCTCTTTCCTACACTATGTATAGCTTTTCCACTCTCTATGTTAGCCTTAACTTTGAAGGAAAGGACTGTGCTTCTCATCGTTTCTGATTTCTCCTAGACCACCACTCATGCCCCTTTGAACCAGGTAATCACATCTTAATCCCAACTGGTTTTTGTGCTATACTCTGAAGTAGACTCCTGAGCATTTGGGTGGCTGAATTCCTCATCTAGTTTTTCACCTTTCAGTTCAAACTTTCTTTATGTCTATCTGCTTCTGTGCTCCTGATTTCATTCTTCCCTTGAAGTTTCCTTTCTTCCTCTTTGGTTGCCTACACATCTATTCATACTCAGGCCATTGCCCAGCTGGTGATGAAATGCACTCCTACAATATTTGTTTCTCTTATTTTCACTTCTACAACTCTAATTTTTATGCCTTTGACAAATTTTTCCTCTGCAGATGTTACTGTTTCTGGCTCGGTATTATTCCAACTTATTCTAACTCAGATTTTTTTACTACGTTAGGTAATCCTAGATTCAGAAAAATCATGTTTATTTTTAAAAAACCATGTACTTATAACTATCATATCAAGAGTACGCAGTCCAATAATTTTGCTTTTAAATATTTTCTGCCATTTTTACCTTTGTCTTGGGCATCTGTCCTGTATCTTTTTGATTTCTTGACATACAGGCACAGTCTCCTTCTTTGATTTTAAACATCTGTCCTAACCTGTTTCCTTTATTCCTCCCCTCCCTTCCCTTCTTTCACTCCTTTATTTCTTTCTATTTCTGGTTGCTGTTAATTCTTCTCTCTTCCTGCTCCCGATACCTCAAAAACTGAAGTAGCATTCTTGGCGTAGATCTTTACACAAAAGTTAATCTACGTTGAGAATTTTGATGAAATTACAGTGGAGTTGAGTTAATACTATTTTAGCAATGAAGCACGTGGACGTCATTTTTTTCTATAAATAAATGTTAGAGATAAATTTGTAGGAAGAAGATTCTAATACTTGTATCACCTTCCTAGTTACTTATCTTTTTTCCTCCCCTCCATTATGTCCAACTATGTTTTCCATACATTTATTTTTTATGTTTCAGAATTATATTTCACAGTCGTAAAGTTTGCTTTATGGATGTCTAAGTGATTTCTCTGGAGTTTCGGGGTAGGATAGGAACCATGCCGTGGCTGACTGTGCTGTGTCCCTCTTCCTACAGCTATTCGGAGCTTCCTGATCTTCTCATCCCAATCGGCTGTTCGTGGGATCCCATTCACCTTGTCTACCCAGGAAGATGTCATGGTTCCAGTCACCGGGAGTCCTTCTTTCTTTGTTGGGATTGATTTTGACGCCCGGAATAGCACTATCTTTTTTTCAGATATGTCAAAACACATGATTTTTAAACAGAAGATTGATGGCACAGGTCAGTGTGTGTGTGTGTGAGAGAGAGAGAGAGAGAGCGCTTGTTTTGCCTGTTTTCAATAATAATACTAATAATTTCCTCAGTAAAACTTTATATCCACTTCTTAAGCAGTCTTTACTAAACTTCCTAAATACTTTTAGATTGGGAAAAGAAACTTACTGCTTTTTTTTAATGAATTAAGTTAAGAGAAACTTTTCTTTATCTTCTAAATAAATTGTAAATCAGGATTATTTTAACAACGACAAATACAACATAAAAGAAATGTCAAGTGTATGGAAGCCATTAACAGATTGATGACTAGAAGCTGTTCTGCACACTCAAGCAGCCAGATTGATTCCATGGAATGATCTCTCCTTCGGGATGCTGGACTGCCTAAATGCCAATGCTGGGCTTGGAATAATAATAAAATTGGTAGGCAATATAACATAGCAACCAAGAGGGCCGGCTTAGGAGTTAGACTGCCTGGTTTTCAATCCTGGCTTCTCAAATTTCCTAGCTGTGTAACCTTGGGCAAGTTATCTAATTTCTTTATGCCTCAATTTCCTAATCTGTAAAATAGGAATAATAATCCAGGCAATATTAATACATAGCTCATAAGCTCGTTGAGGGAATTCTAGGCTAATACATGTAAAGCACCTAGAATAATGGCTGGAAAATAGTAACTATTCTTTAAATATTAGCTATCATTATAGCTGCTATCAATAAAAAACCATATTTCCCCTCTTCCCTCTTCCTCAACACAGACCTGCTCTCAGGGTATAATTGCTTACTATTGTCTTAGTTATTTCTTCTATTGTTTGTCTCCATGTTTCTAAATGCTTTGTTTATACTATTTCTTAAGTTATCATTTTAGATGTTTATTTCCGTGTTACAGATGAGCATTTTGCTCTCTTATGTTCCTTTCCCTCCCCCAGCTCCTTCTTCCCTCTTCCTATTCTCCCTAAAAAGCTAGATTGTAGTTTTTGGTTAACTGAATACTAGGTGTTTATATTATTAATATAATATAAATATAAATATTGGTCATTGCTTAGCCAAGTCGTATTCTATACAACATTTCTTGACAATTTTTGATTTTTTTTCTGGAGTTAACAATTGCCTCATATTCATTTAGTTACTTTTCTATATAAATATGATATATTTTCCCCAAATGCTCCAACAAATCTATCAAATGCCTACCTAAAGGCAGCAGACGACCTATAATTTTTTTTCCCTTCTGAAGATCTCTGTCGCCTGTTCCATTTGGGACTTGTTTCTCTCTGGACTCGGTGCACAGCTCTTGTCTTCTGACTTCCCTTTGCTGCCTTCCTGTGCTGCATCTCCTGCATGTGGCAGGACATTTATTTTCTTTTTAGATTTATTTCTTCATTTGTTGAAACACATTATATAATATTGATAGCTTCCTGAGAAGGAAAAGTAGAGTGGTATATATTTTGAGTCTTTGAATGTCTGAAGTGTTTTGTTTTGTTCTCCATCTTGACTGTTTGGCTGGGTATAAAGTTTTAGGTTGCAGATAAATTTACCCAGAGATTTGAAGACATTGCTCCAGTGTCTTCTAGCATCCAGTGTTGAGAGTTCAATGCTATTCTGAGTACCATTTCTACGTGTATGAGCTTTTTTTGGTTGCTGTTATTGCTGTTTTGTTTTCATTCTTCTCTAGATGCTTTTAGAATCTTTTTGTTATCCCTTTAATCTTGACATTTATGTCCTATTCTGGGAAATTTTCATGCCTCTGTTTTTTCCTATTCTCTTAATTCTTAATAGTTAGAGGTTAGATTAATCACCTATTTTTTTCTTATCTTTTCTAAATAAAAATTTTTAAAACTTTGTGACAACTCATGGCATCCTCTAGTTTTAATCTTTACCATTTTGTTCTACTTTCTGTGAGATTATTTTACACTTTAGTTTTCAGCCCTTCTATTCAATTTTTAATTCAATTTACATTATTTTCAATTTTGAAGAGCTTTTTGTTCTCTAATTATTCCTTTTTCATAATAACCTGTTCTTATTTCATAAATCCAATATCTTATTTCTCTGAAGATATTAATTATGTTAAAAAAATCTTTCTCTGTGTCTGTTTTCTTTCAATTTCTTTTTCCTTTTGGTTTGTTTTCAACTTTCTCTTTTGTGATGGAAACTTTCTCCAAATGTTTGTGACCCTTGTTTGGTACTGAGGGTGAGGCTATAAAAACCTGACCGGAAGGTCTGTACAGCGGATGGGCCTCTTCAGCTGCGGTGCTTGAGGTGGTCGACAGCTTTGTTGTTGGAGAGCTGCCCAGTGTCAGTGAGTCATTTCTGGAGATGATCTGTTTCTGTTTAGTAGATGCCTCCATTCTCCTTCTTCGGGTAGGGGGCAAGAAGTGGGGAGCTGGCTGTCTGTGTTCTGGGAGCAGGGCCAATGAAAAGGAGCTGAGGGCTCTTCTGTTCAGCGTTCATGCGATCCCCTTCTATGCAGCCCTGTGTCCATCTCAGTTCTCAGTTGTGCATTGTGCCCTGAGCCCACAGCCTTTCTGCTTTAGTTCCTCCAGAGAAGATCATCTTTGGTCACTTAGAGGAGACAGACAGAGGGAAGTGACATGATGCTCAGAATCTAGGAGCAATCTGGGGGTTTGCCCTTTATTCTGACTTTTAGCTAAGCCCCTGCCTTTCTCAGAACCAGCTGCCTCTGGGTGTGACCGTGCTGAGGCTGCTGCGTGTGTGGGTGTGTGTCTCCCCTCTGCTGGTGCTTTGTAGCTTTCTCCCCACTTTAGGGAGTTACCACTTCTCCAATCCCTTACTCCTTTGTGGAAATTGCTCATCTGCTGTTCTTTTACCGTCATGTGAGTAGAGCTTGGGAGGAAGAGGAGATAAACACATGTGATGGGTCAATATGCTATTGAACCAGAATTTATCTTTTTTGAGGAGTAGAATTGGGTCCATGGAGCTTGGAGAAGTCCAGTCAAGCTTAGTTCTCAGCAGTATTAGGTTTCTCCACTGCACGCAGGCTAAGTCTCATGTAGATGCTGCACAGGTCAGCTTCGTTCTGTTCTGTGGATGGCAGTTCTCATCATCTTCTTGATCAATTTCAAGTCCACGGGCTAAGCAAGTTACCTTTTAAAATATTCTTATAGTCAATGGTTAAACTCGCCATGCTGTGGTGAGGGAGGCATTTCATTGTTCTGTTTCTCAAGCGAGTACACAGTATATGCAGAAAATGAGTTGTCAGGAATGAAATTAAAAACAAAATTACAAACAAAGCCATCAGGGGAACACTGTTTATCAATCATCCCTTCTCTTCTCCAACTTCTCTTCTTGCACTGACTCTTCCCTGTCATCAGGTATGTTCAAGTCTCTCCCATCCTAAAAAAAAAATGCAACCCTCCCTCCACTCATGTTCCCCTCTAGTGACAACCTCTCTCTCCCTCATTTAGTGGGAGCTCCTTGAAAGCTCCTTGAAAGATTGATCTGCACTTTCCTGTCCCCTCTCCCGTGCTTCTTGCTGATTCCTCACCTCTTTGCAATTCCCCCACCACCTCAGATACCCCTCCCATCCCAGTCACCTCCAGTCTCTTTGTTGCTGAGCTAAATAACGCTCTTCAGGCCTTGTCTTTGGCACTTTGATCATCTTCTACTCAAAAACATCTTCTTCCATGACAACTCATTCCTGGATTTCCTTCTGTTTCTTGACCATTTTTTATAGTGCTCCTTGGAGGTCTTTTCTCCTTCTCCTGTCCTATACGTAACTGTCACTCTGGTGTTCAATGGTCCTCTCCTCCTTCTGCATGTCTACGTGGACACCTCCATCCCGTTTCTCGCACGCCTTCGGGGAAAAGCGTGGCCACTCACCCCTTCCTTGGTGCCCCTGTCCCCTGGTGGTCACTGTGAACTACTCTCTCTGCTTTAGCTTCTGTCATTGACTCATTAACCTCCAGCCCTGCTTCCAGAACACGTGCAGTTCTCAGTCTGTCTCCCTCTCCACCTCTCGCACCTCCACTCTGCCATGTGCGCCACGGGGAGTCTGTGCTGTCACACCAGCCTATGCAGCCTCCGTCCCAGCACCCGTCACTCTTTCACTTTTGTCACTTGGCCTAATCACCTCCTCCTCTCTGACCATCTCATTATAAATTACCTTGAGGGCAGTGTCCACACTTCCTCCCAGATGCTTTACTTTTCTTTGACTCAGTTCCCTCATCTGTAAAATAGGGACAATAATAATGCCTACTCGATTGAGTGTCTGTGAGGATGGATGAATCCATGTAAAGTACTTGGTTCAGTTTCTGGCTCATAGTAAGTGCTCATTTAATATAAGCTATACTTATTAATACTATTAAAAATATTATGTTTTCTAAATATCTAGTAAGTTGTCTAGTGCATAGAGGACTTTCTTTTCACAATTTCTTTTCCCCTTTCCTTTTCTTTTTTTGTCTGTGCTGATTTTACTTTAATTCACAGCTAAGGTAGGAAGGGCTGAGCGAAGACAACTAAAGAGATGATGAGCCACTGTATGGCTTTTTTTTTTCAACAAAAGTTTATTCTTAAATGTACAATAGGCTCCAAGACAATACTTCATTTTAGCTATAGGTGGCAAAAGATGTCATGGCAGGGAATATAGATGTTTAACTAGGACTCCAGGGCCACCATCGCCTTAGGTACAAGGAACAGCTTACTTTCTGCCAGATATCTTAATTCCTCTTGTGGCGAGGAGGCCCTTCCCCATGGCCTTGGCTTTTAGCTCCTTGAGTTTCTCCTGCTCTTCTTTTTGTTTCTGCTTATCTTCCAAAGGCTCTTTTCACCATTTTCTGAATAAATGAATGGAAAAAGCACTAGAATTCTTTTTTTCCTAGTGAAAGAGAGGTGTGATTGTTTATTTTGATTCAGATTTTCTTTTAATGAAACAAAGAAAAAAAGAGGGGGAAAAGGCATAAAAATTTCAAAAAGAGGAGAGCGATCTTTTTCTCTTGTACCCAGTTCTGATTTCCTTTCTGGCATCTTTGCTGATCTTTTGCAAACTTGGCAACTTTGTGGCTGTGAAAGACTGTTGATGAGAGGGTTGGGCAGTGATACCTCAGGGTTACCCTGCGGTCGTACCTGCCGGTGTCAGCTTATCAGAGCCGCCTCGGGGTGGTAGTAGGTGAACTCAGGTATCTCCTGTTCACATGTTCCGCAGTGAGAAATCTTTTTCTGGAAGGTGGAACAAGGGAGTAAATCTGGGCCATACCACTGCTGGTCCTAGTTATCAGTATTATATCTATTCTTCGAAATCCAAAGTTTGGGAAATGGATACATTCTAGGTTTATCTCATGCTGTTGCTCAGCAGTTTACAATTTTTAAAAAAAGATTGCCACGTGTTACTGAAATATGCTCTTAACTCTGCTACAAACTTTAAATATACAGTAGGAGGAAAATGTATGTCATATAAAATATGCTTAGTTGAAACCATGTCCATATTTTAACTTATAGGAAGAGAAACTCTGGCAGCTAACAGGGTAGAAAATGTTGAAAGCTTGGCCTTTGACTGGATTTCAAGGAATCTCTATTGGACAGACTCTCATTTCAAGAGCGTCAGCGTCATGAAGCTGGGGGATAAATGGAGACGCACAATAGTTCGGTATTTAAATAACCCACGATCAGTCGTCGTTCATCCTCTTGCTGGGTAAGTGTGTTCATGTTTTCCTGAGAACTTGAAATGTTTTTGTCTTTTGCAGTCACTGAAAAGTGATGCTGTAAGGATTTGGCAAGTTCGGCATATATAAGATTGGTCTGTATAACTTGAAATCACCTTAAAATTTTATCCCTTTATGATAAACTTCAGTAATCACTTTATCTTTTTCAAAAAATTTTATTCTGGGGGAGAGGGATAAAAAGTAATAATAATAAAAAAAAACCAAAAGACTTTCTTCTAAGTTTTGGTTTTCCCAGTCTTCACTGACGTGTGTTTTGTTTTGGTTTTTCCACAAAAAAACCAAACAATATGATACAGATTTTGCAGAGGACCAAACAATATGATACAGATTTAGTAGGGAAAGACTCAAATTCTTTCCCTGTTTTAATGTATTGATAGAAAGTTTAGCAAAACTTGCTTAATCATTCAGTACTTTTCAGAGTAAAAAGTTTTTCAGACCAAAAAGTTTCGTGTTCTACCATTCTGTAATTGGTGGGGCCAGATAAGAAAAGATGAAACAGTTCATAATATTCTTTTTTGGTTTTTACATTTCTTATTTAAATATGTTTAATAGCTAACATGCTCATTTAGAACAAGTCTGAGCGATGAGGTTGTATTTGAATGGAATAACTAAAACGATGGCTGGTAATTCACTGAAGCCCGATTCCCTCAGAGCACATAGTGAGCACTTTACATATATAATCTCATCTACTCCCAAAACTAGTTTGTGAAGGAGGTATGTATAATACCCATTTTCGAGATAATGAATCTGAGTCTCCGTGAGATGAAGTGCTGGTGGATGGGCCCGAAACTATTAAGAAGCCATCAGTATTTGAATGCGGGCCGACTCTAATGCCTGTGTGCTTAACATAGTCTTTTGGCTGCCTGTAGAATGTCTGCTTTTATTTTCTCTTTGTAACATGAATAAAAAAGAACATTTTAAAACTGATAACATTATTGATAAGAAATTCTGTTGCCCCATAGAGAGTTAAACAGCTGATTTTCTAATGAATTCATCTTAATGCAAATCTTTGGCATTTGAAAAGCTGTTAAATTCCTTTCCTAATGACTCCTTCATTTGAAGTGTTATGAAGTAATTACATTTCAGAAAGTTACATTTTGGAAAAGACTAATTGTGATTCTTAGCTTTTTCTCACTCCTCAGAATGTAAAAAATTATCTTGGTAAGATATTGACCCTGGATGTTTAATCCAGAGAGAAAGAGACAGATTAAAATCTGTTTTCTTGCTCCTGGTTTATTATTTTATTTCAACAACATGGAGTATTTAATATGTAAACTGAATTGTGTCTTTTTAAATAATCTGTTGGGTGAAAATGGTTTTCGGTCCTAAAGTCTAGGACAGTGGTTCTCTACTCTTGATGCCCATTTTAATGCCATTTGTATTTGGGACTTTGGTTGCATGTTGATAACTGAATTTTTAACTAAGAATTAGATCAGTTAAATGTATACCGATTTTGCCAAGCTCAATAGCAAACGCAGAAAATGAAATTAACTGTGGTCTCTAGAGTATCTGTGTTTGTGCTACATCTCTCTACATCATGTCATTTGTCTTAATGTTAACATACTTGATATATTACCTCTTTTTCTAGGTATATATTCTTCACTGATTGGTTCCGTCCTGCTAAAATTATGAGAGCTTGGAGTGATGGGTCTCACCTTTTGCCTATAGTAAACACTACTCTTGGGTGGCCCAATGGCTTGGCCATCGACTGGGGGTAAGTAGGAACCATCTGTATTCCTGAGTTCCCTCTTACTGTGGAACACACATAGGATAGGTTGGGTTATATGATGAAGGAAGGAAACTGGTATACTTGCCCTCAGAAATTTTTTAATCATTAATTGTTGATGGGAGAAGGATGTTGAATGTTATTATTACACAAAGAACACAAACATAGTTAACCAGCTACTGCTGGGATGAAAGCTAATGCATTTATGAATACTCTGAAGAAATTACTAGAGGAAGCAGAATGACAGGGTTAAGTCAAGATGAAGTAGGTGGATCCCAAACCCCATTAGAAGTACCACACAGATTTGATGAAAGGCAGGCTGTATGTCTTGAGTATAGTAAATCTGTGGAGTCAATCAACAGATGCACAGTTGCTTATATGAACTTTGGGAGAATTTTTAAAGTATAAGATATAGTTCTCAAGAACTTGATGATTTATCTAGGAATATAGGAAAAGGAATAGGGTAAATAAGCTTATAAAAATGGTAATGCCAAAATAATTTATGGGAGAGAAAAAGTGAAGAAATGTATTTAACCTTTTAAACATAAATTACTACCAATATTTTTCTTAACTTATTGATTTCACAGGGAGAAAAATAAAATTCTTAACTCAAATATAGCAATATTTCAAGTTTTCAAAGACAATTAAATGAAAGCCACATCATGAAAGTAGCTATATCTTTCTAGGGGGCATTAAACTGTTAAATTTGTAATCAATATATATTAAGTTTTAAAAACTTTGTTTATTAAATGTGTAAACTGAGCCTACAGTTTTTGAATGCCTTCAGTGTAAAAGGTGCTGTACGAGTTTGGATAACAGATAACTATTTTATTGTTTTAGTGCTTCACGATTGTACTGGGTAGATGCCTTTTTTGATAGAATTGAGCACAGCAACTTTGATGGTTTAGATAGAAAAAGACTGGGCCACATACAGCAGATGACACATCCATTTGGACTTACTGTCTTTAAAGGTATGTTTTGAAGCAATATATGTTGTTTTCATACTTTGCAAGTTGCAATAGTAAACTCACCCTCATTTGGCATTCTCACAATTTCAGAAAAGCTGGTCACTTTAAAATAAAAAATATTAAAATGGTGCTGTTATATATAGACAAAACATTTGGTTGGTTGATGGAGTATTTCACTTTTAGACTATTGTTTCTTTTGAACACATTTAGATAACACTATTGACAATTTACATGGGTATAGCACTTTGTAGATTACACATATACAATTCAACATCCTGAGTACTCAGTTATATAAGTATCACATGAAGAAACAGTAAATTATTGCTTTCATTTTCAAGAATAAAATAGCAAGAGCTGTTTATAGTAACTGTTGTATCATTTTATTGTTCTCTGGTATTCCCAAGAATCCCATCAAAATCCTTGTGGAAAAACAGTTATGCATATTCATTAACTGTATATTCACTAATGACCGTTGAAGCTTTTTAGTTAAAATGTTGGATTACCGTCATCATCTGTGTTATACAGAAAGTGTTAGGTTATGGCTTATGAAGAACAGCAAGACATAATTGTTTTTTCATCAACCTTTCCAAATAATTTCATGCTACTAGTAAAAATTGCTGGGAAGCATGGAATGCTGGGAAGCTGCAGTCACATGATCACAGCCAGCGCTGGCCTTCTTTCTCTCACTTCCCTTTTAAGTATAGATATGTGAGTTTGAGTTGCTGGGAATAAGAATGTTGACTGGCACCATGAAACAGGTGGTTTGTTTAGGCTTGAAAATGGGGTCTCTGTGAATGGTTGGGTAGCTTGTATGCTGCATAGAAGTGCCAGGCCAAGAGGATGGGGAGAGACTGTTTTGCTTGACAAACCATAATTAGTCCAGTTAGAGGGGTCACTTTTTGTATAGGGCTACCAAAGGACCTATGTCTATGCTAGTTGTGTCCCTGGTTGAAACCTCCTACCTGGATTATTTGCATAGTACTTTAAAAAAAACTAGACATTGACTATAAATCAGAGACTTTCTCATACACATCAAATGTGGAATGAATAGTTAGTAAGAATATTGCATATTCCATCCTGCTGTCTGTTTATCTGTGAAGGAATGTGTATTTAAAAATGTTTTTAAAATGCTCTTGTGAGATTTTTGAGTTAATTATAAATACTCTCCCCTCCCCCACGCTTTTACTCCCTTTTCACTAATGATGTCAGACACATGCTATTTGCTGTCACACAGAAACATTATAAGAATGTTAAATTTTCTGTACTCTGTGCTGGAATGGTTTGGGATTGAACAAAAATGCAGTTTCAGTATGTTTTGGTTTCATCGGTATGAAAAAAAAATTGAATGCATATCCTTGAGAGCAACACAACATTCCCCAAATAAAAATAATAATAATAATGATAGTAATAATAATTAGTTTCTTCCAACTCTGCCTTTCATTGTAAATTTCTTGGGGAAAGTTCTTTTATTGTGCAACACCATAGAAAGTATGCACCTTTTTACTGAAGGACTAGATCTGTGGGTAACACACAAGACAGAAGCTTTTATTGAAGTCCTTATCTGTTTAAGTATATTAAGAGACCTTCATGAGTAGTGGAACTGAGATTGCGAGTCCGTAGAGATAAGATATAGTGAGTCCAATTATTGAGTAGTCATTGATTAGACCTCAGATAAGGAAAACCAGTCTAATGATAAAATTTGTGACATCTTAAGCATTTTTTTGACTAATTGTGATTTCTAGTTAGTTAAACAATAGTTAAAGAGAAAATCCATTACTTCCCTGTTTCAGTCATTAGTGTAAAGTGGACACGATTAAATTTTTGCTGTTTAGAATCTTACATTGCCTCTCTCTTACCATTGTGAGAAGCGTGAACGTTAGTGTGGTTGTAGGTGTTGTATGCACTCTTGTGTTGACATTTTTTATTGATCCCCAGTCATATACTGAAAGTTTCTTTTTGGGCTAGACATATACTTTCCCTTCTTAATAGCTTCTCATAAAAGTTGAGTATTAAAAAAAATTGGGTTCTAATTAAGACACAGAATATGGAATGTTTGACCTGGAAGGGATCTCAGAGATGATTTAGTCTATTTCCTTGAAACAGTTAAATATTTGCCTGAGAGCACTCAACAGGTTAGTTCTTTAGGTGGGATGAGAGCTCAGACTTAAACGAGGTCTCATCTCACACTCCATAGAAGAATCCTAAGATTCTTATTTTTATTACTACCTATGGAAGACTAAACCTAATTTGTTACTACATGCCATCATAAAACTCCATATGTGCTTGCCTGAACCCGACCCCTGGTATTATTAAAATATGGGCTTCCAAAGAGCATTTCTAGAGAGTATCACGTTATGGAAAATGGTTAGAGAAACATATGGAGATATTTATGGGAGAAGATTCTCACATTTGCAAGAAGTATTACAAATCTATTGCATTTTCCCAAGTGATTTATTTATAAGTGAGTTGCAACTGAAAATACTCTTCACTCGTATTTTTTCTTAGAGCATGTGTTTTTTACTGATTGGAGACTGGGTGCTGTTGTTCAAGTCAGGAAAACAGATGGTGGAGATGTGACAGTTATCCGAAGTGGCATCGGTCATCCACTGCATGTGAAATCATATGATGTCAACATCCAGATTGGTCAGTGGGATTACCAAGTTTTTTTATATGGATGTATTTATTTGATATGGTGGCTCTTCTTCTCTTTAAGTACTTATTTGATATAGCTTTTGGTAGTTTTATATTCTTTTTCTCACAAAATTTAACAGTGTAAGACTTTAAATCTCTGTTTAATACCCCTAACCCTAAAAGAGTTGTTGGAAACACATTTTAAGACTGTATGTAGATGGAATGTTATATTTGGCGGGTTGATTTCTAAGAGGAAGCTACTTTTTAGTACTGGATCTGAAAAATGTTCTTTTCCATTTGTCTTTCTTCACAAATCAAACCTGTGACCAACCTAGTGTGAAGATGCATAATTTACTACCTCAGGGCTTTGCTTTTGCAGGTTCTAACTCCTGCAATCAACCCACCCATCCCAATGGTGACTGCAGCCACTTCTGCTTCCCGGTGCCAAATTTCCAGCGGGTGTGTGGGTGCCCCTATGGAATGAGGCTGGCTTCCAATCACTTGACATGCGAGGGGGACGCAACCAATGAGCCACCCACGGATGGGTGTGGCTCATTTTCTTTCACCTGTAACAATGGCAGATGCGTGCCCAGTTACTACCACTGTGATGGATACGATGACTGTCATGATAACAGTGATGAGCTTCAATGTAACACACTTAGTAAGTAGCTATGCACTGGAGATAATTTCTGGGATGAATAGAATAGAGTTCTATTGGTGATCTTTTAAAAGAATAAATAAAAGCTTGGATTATTTATATGAAAAAAATATCTTTTAGAATTTTAGATTCTTAACATGTACTCCAAAGGCTTTTAGGAAACTAAGCAATACATTTCATTCATAATGGTACAGATGGTTTCTAGCATTGATTTAGACTATCTTCAACAAAGTTTCTTTTTAACATTGGATGTTTGGAACAATGCAGTCATTACATGTTGGCAAGCTCCTTAAAAAGTCAAATGAAAATAAATTGGACATAGTCTTTAGTATCTGAGAAAATAGTATCAGAGAATAGGTACTCGCAGTCATAGCCTTTGAAAATCTCCTGTGTTAGATTCATGTTTCCCTATTTTGGATTTAAGTATTACATTAATACTAAAAAAATAAAGATGGAGGACAGTTGAAATCTCTATCAAGGTGAAATTAATAGTAATAATACTTGTCTTTTTGTAGAGAAAGAATAATAGCAGATTTGAAAAATGAAAGGCCCACTTGTACATTTTTCTGAAATTTCTAAAATTTCCAACTTTTTATATATTTTCTTTTTGTTTCTAAGAGCACATATTTTTACCTCAATATTTTTTCTGTTTGTGTTTTTCATATGACACATTTTCAAGGTAGTCTGGATTTGAAATTGTGATTGGAGGGAAATACAGCTTAGAAGTTAAAGACGAGATTTAGAATCACTCTAGTTAGAGCTTAGGCAGATTCTTAAATCTCTCAGAGCCTCAATTTCCTTTTCTATAAAATATAGATAATTGCATGTACTTCATTAGTGTTCTTGTGAGGATTTAGAAAAGTGCCTGATGCACGATCAATGCTAAATACATGTCAGGCAATAAATGATGACGATGATGATGGCATTACTTGATGCACATTTCTCCTTATTTTATGTAATGCTCCCACTGAAAAAGGAGAAGAACTGGGCCTTTCCAAGACTTAAAAAGGCTGTAAAAACAAATGTCTTCATGACTAGTTTGTTGCTGTTATAGATCATACCTGTTCACCTTCGGCGTTCTCCTGTGGCCATGGAGGAGGGTGCATCCCTGTACACTGGCGCTGTGACAAGCGCAACGACTGCGTGGATGGCAGTGATGAGCAGAACTGCCCCACACAAGCAGCGGTCTCTTGCCCTGAGTCCTACTACACCTGTGATAATAACCAGTGTATCCCAAGGGACTGGCTCTGCGACACAGACAATGATTGTGGGGATGGATCTGATGAGAAGAACTGCAGTAAGTTTTGAACCGGTTTCTCTTGGGTGATCAGCCTAGTAAATAGATTTGAACAACCACATGGCCATATAATCTTCCTTCTAAGGCTCACTCAATTTTCACTGCATCTTAGGCCCTTCCGTTCCATCTGTCGGTCTCTGTGTCAGTAGACATGAGCCTGCACATGGGGCTCTTAGAGCCCTCCTGCCAATATTGAGTTCTGTGGGAGCAAAACAAGGACTGTCTCTGATGCCAAACATCCAGATAGAAACTGAAAAAACAAAAATCCCTCAACAATCTATTCAGATACTTAAAACAATTTTTTTAAAAATATAGAAACACCCAGACACTTGGCTATTGGTTTTTCTTTTCATTTGATGCAGGCAAAAAGGCAACAGAATAAAGAGGCACAGAAAACTAAAATTTCCATTAATCTTACCCACCTGCTTTTCATCTTGCTACCAGTTCTGATTTCCTTTAGGTTGTTGTTTATTTTCATGTATTCGATATTCAATAATAGTTTAAGATGGAGCAAAGTTCTCTGGACTAAGTTCTAGCCCTACCTGCATGACTAGGCAAGTCACTTCCTTCTGGAATAGATAATCTCGAAGATCCCTTCCAAGATCCCTATTTTTCACATTCTATAAGCCTCTAATGTAACTTCATGTTGCGGATGGGGTAGACAGCACTTCTGAGTCCAATGCTGTGGTCTTTATTTAATATAACTTCATGTTGCGAATGGGGCAGCTAGCGCTTCTGAGTCCAAGGCTGTGGTCTTAACAGCAAGGTAGGACCCTGGTTTTAGAACTGTTGTTTACACTTTGGATTAAATCCAGTGTTCGTGATCTGTCTACATGCTGTTGCTATTAGGCATGTGGGTCGTGCCAGCCATGCTGCCTAATTGAGCTCCATTGCTTGGCTTTGGTCTAGAGTCATGGACTTCACAGTATTCCTGAGATGTAGTGAGTCCCAGTCCAAACACATGATCCTCTGAGTCCCAGTCCAAACACATGATCCTCACTTTCTAAATGTGGTCTATTTTTAAAGGTGTAATCATGGTTTTTGACTCTGCCCCGTAATCTTTTTATTTTTGATTCGAAAAACTATCCTAAGTTTGTTTTCTTGCTGGGCTGACTTTGATGATGTGGCTGTTTTGAAAGAATTTTGAACACATGTACAACTGAGATAACTTATGTAGCTACTTAGCCTTTTTCAGTTTGGCTCTGATACACATGGAAGAAGAAATAAACTTGTTTGGTTTTGTTTTCGGATGGCATTAGAATGGACAGAGACATGCCAACCTAGTCAGTTTACTTGCCCCGACCATCGATGTATTGACATATCTTTTGTCTGTGATGGGGATAAGGACTGTGCTGATGGATCCGATGAGGTTGGTTGTGGTAAGTGCATTACTTTATTTTTATTCATGATGTTTGGAAAAATCTCAATGTTTAGTCATTTTCTCCCTGAGCTAATTTCTGATGCTTTTCTGTTTCATTCTTAGTGTTAAACTGCACTGCTTCTCAATTCAAGTGTGCCAATGGGCATAAATGTATTCACTACATAAATCGCTGTGATGGTGTTTTTGACTGCAGTGACAACTCTGATGAGGCGGGCTGTCGTAAGTACCACATCCCCAGCCTCTTTCAAACAAAGGGGCCATGGCATTTTTACCAGTATTGATATTACCACAAATTTTCTTTAACCCAGACTAACTGTTGGAAAGACAGCCTGAATTACAAAATATTCTCCAAATATTTATTGCATGCAGTATTGAACATACAATAGTACTGACTAGATATTACCAAGTAATTATGTGTAATTTAGCAAATCAAGTGGTTGTATAAACGGGCACTTCAAATAGTCTCTTTGGTAGGTTAAATATGTCTTAGATATTTTTGTTCTCACTTTTAATTTTTGCTGAGACATCCCAAATTAGTGGGTTCAAACTTTTGAGGCTGTATAGCAGCAGTCCCCAACATTTTTTGGCACCAGGAACCAGATTCATGGAAGACAATTTTTAATTCTTCCACAGATGGGGGGGTGGGTGGATGGATGGTTTTGGGATGATTCAAGTGCATTATATTTATTGTGCACTTTATTTCTATTATTATTACATTGTAATAAATAATGAAATAATTATACATCTCACCATAATGGAAAATCAGTGGGAGCCCTAAGCTTGTTTTCCTGCAACTAACGCCACCACTGATCTGACAGGAGGTGGAGCTCAGGAGGTGATGCGAGTGATGGGGAGCACCTGTAAATACAGATGAAGCTTTGCTCACTTGCCCACTGCTTGCCTCCTGCTGTGTGGCCCAGTTCCTAACAGGCCATGGACCCGGGGTTGGTGACCGCAGCTGTATAGAAAGATATTTTACTGTTTTTTAAAAAAAATCTCAATAGAGAGGTCAAACCGTGGAATAGAAATGGCACAGAACTATTGACTCTGATGAATTCATTCTTTGAGCTGTTATTTGTTGACTGTCTACTAAGATGTTATATATGGCCTTTGTCTTTAGTGTTTGGTAAGGGAGATTATAGAAAGCAAGAGACAATTAAAGCAAAGTAACAATTACAAGGGTCTTAGAAATAGTACAGATAAAATTCTGTGGAGGCTCAGAGAAAAGAAATTCCTTGTAGTTGGAGGATTCAAGCAGGACTTCATACAATAAAACCTGATGGACTTGTAATCTTCACAGGCTGGGGACCTATAATCACATGGTCTTTTGTTGCCCACTTCTTACGCTAAATTAATTTTAGACTTGTGAAAAGTCATCAGTGAGTTGGTAGTTTGTTTGAATGATGGTGTTTCATACCATAAAAAGCAGATTTTCATCAATTCTCCTCCTGAATCAGAAAGAAAGTGTGTAAATCTACAGATTAAAAGAAAAGTTAAATAAAATGTTTATATACTTTATAGTTTGCACAGCACCCAAAAATTCCTAATTACTAATTTTCCTGTTTCACAGTGCAAACGTGGAATTCTGTGATGATCTGAGGCTGAATTGCCAGTTGCCACTGATTTTCTGTGTCTTGTGAGGTCCCTGGGAGGGAGCTTGGGTTTATCCCAGTGAAATAAGGAAGCAATTCTTACCTATCTCTTAAAGAGTGCTTGATGAATAGTGGAAAGTTTGCAAATAATGAAGCATTTACTGTCACCTTTGGTTTACTTAATGTGTACTGGTGTCATTGGATATAGTTCATTTGAAAGAAAATTATGATATCCAAATATATGATATTAAACATATAAAGTTCAAAGTAACCATAGCTATTCAAGCTCTATTGAAATGCTCTGGTGATTCTTTCTTAGAGAGAAATTTTGTTAATATTAATATTATTATTTATTATAAATTTTATTATTGAATCTGCAATTGAATGAACATTAGAAAAAGATTGTTCTTTTGACCGAGGTACTGGGTCAGGAGTTGTGTATCCTGTACTTAGGTTGTTGTCAGATCTACTAGTCAGCCACATAGAAATATTTCTATGTACCACAATATGGGAGAAGAACCTATACTATTTTAGCCTTCAATATTAATTTTGTCGTAATCATTATTATAAACCTACTATTGATCCAAAGTCATTTCCTCTGACTCTAGGCTATAAAAGAGATTATTAATTGCGCTCACAAGCTCATTTTCCCCATGCTTTTCTTCTAGCAACCAGACCTCCTGGGATGTGCCACTCTGATGAATTTCAGTGCCAAGAAGATGGTTCATGCATCCCAAACACCTGGGAGTGTGATAGGATTTCAGACTGCCCCTCTGGGTCTGATGAGCACAATGGCTGTGTCCCCAAGACCTGCCCTTCATCTCATTTCCTCTGTGACAACGGAAACTGCATCTACAAGGAATGGCTCTGTGATGAGGACAATGACTGCGGGGATAGGAGTGATGAGAAGGACTGCCCTACTGAGGCCTTTCACTGTCGCAGTTGGCAGTGGCAGTGTCCCGGCCATAGCATCTGTGTGAATCTGAGTGCAGTGTGTGACAACGTCTTTGACTGCCCCAATGGGACAGATGAATCCCCACTTTGCAGTAAGTTTCCTGACCATAGATTAATGGCTATAAACTCACTTTGAGCAGTAGCCTCGTGTGTATAACCATTGTCACAGTCACTGTATAGCTTTTTAGGAAGGAATTTCAGTTCCTCTATGCGTTCATATCTGTGTAGGGATAACCATAATTTAACTCAAATCACTACTGGATAATATTTCTCATTAAATCCTTTGCACTTGATTATGTGTTTTTTACTTATTTTTATGTCATTATTTAGAAAAATGAGGCTAAATGAGGCCATTAGAGTGTCAGATTAAATTTTGTTATGTTGGTAATGTGCTCATTAATTTTTCTAACTTTAATATTTTCTAATTTAAATCAGAACTTGCCACAAAACAAATGAAGTCTGGGGATTTGTGTTTGCTATGATTAAAATGCTGTCATTGGCATGTAATCCTAATTACTGTCCTTTCTTTCTTTCCTCTTTAATCAATGCTCACTCTCAGATGAACCCCAGCCAGGTATGATTGTGAAGTATTTTAGATTCTTATGATTTCATATGTGTTATGTTTGTTCTGAAAATGTCCTAACTATTTTGACTTACTTCCCCTTCCAGTGCGTGTTCTGTGTTATGACTCTTATAAATAAGTTAGGGTATCCATGGAAATAGGGTATTTTCCTCCCCAGCCATGTGAACTATCTTAGGGTATTTTCCTCCCCAGCCATGTGAACTATCTTGGGGTGGCATCAGACATTGCTATTTTGGCTCTGAAAGTAAGGCATGATGGTATGTTAGTGGATCTGTGCCCTCTAATGTTCTAATTACCTTTCCCCTTCCATTTATTCAGTTTCATAGATCTTCTAGCCTTTTCTCTTAGATGTTTGTCATATCTTTCAAGAATTTCAGAGGAAGCAAGTGAGAAGCATACTTTATCAATGACAGTTTTGTTTCTTGATGTCAACAATGTTTTCCCAAGGTTTCCTCATTGCACTAAATGGAGTTATGCTAGCGGGTTGTAGTGAAGAAGGTGGTCCAAGTCCAATGGATGTGAAGGATGGTAAATCCTCAGGCCAATCAGAGCAGGCATTGAACAGCCTGTGGGACTCATCGAAGTGAATGCTGCTCTTAGCTCTTGTCTGGGCATCACACTGAAGGTGGCATGAGTCTACATGATAAATATTACATCAGAGTGAATCAAAGAAGCAAAGGTTCCTGACGTTTTCTTTTCACGATTCCCTTTCTTTTTTCTAGATGAGGACAGCTGTTCACATTTCAATGGTGGTTGTACTCACCAGTGTGTTCAAGGGCCCTTTGGGGCTAAATGCCTATGTCCGTTGGGATACTTACTTGCCAATGATTCTAAGACCTGTGAAGACATAGATGAATGTGATATTCCAGGCTCTTGTAGCCAGCACTGTTACAATATGAGAGGTTCTTTCCGATGCTCCTGTGATAAAGACTACATGTTAGAAAGTGATGGGAAGACTTGCAAAGTTACAGGTAATTAATGAACTTGAAAGTGAACTAACCCCAGCCAGTTTAACAACAGCACACCCCAGAGCTTAAAATCAAATGTCCCATGTAGGCATTTGACAATGTTGATTAAGAGGCAGATCGATTTGAATCCTGGACAGGTTATATGACCTCCTTAAACCTCAATTTCTTGTGAAGATGAAATGAGGTAATATTTATTAAGATGTTGGTGTATTTCAGAGAATAGAGGTTAAAACATGTATAGGTAGAAGATGATATTTTTATTCCTTAAAATAATATCAAAATGATTTTCATTATATATTATTTAGAAATGATTTCTATATATTTAAGCATCTTTACATAATGCTTAATGAATTCAATTTCTACTATATGAAAGTGATTATATTATGTATAAGGATATTGCTTTGGCTGCTTTCAAAATAACCAAATAAAGGAGGCTAAAACAAAATAGCAAGTTTCTTTTTTTTTATAAGTGGGAGTGTGGATGTTAGTCCAGGGGATAGAGCTTGTCTCTTACCCTTATCATGTGGCTTCCATCAAGGGATCCAATAAATCCATCACTATTACTCTGGTCTTTGCCTTCTCTCAGAAAGTAGGAAAGGGAAAGAGAAAGTGGATCACAAAAAGCTTCCTTTTATAAAGGGGACCTGGAATTTGATACACAATTTCTACTCACATCCCATTGGTCAGAACTTAGTCATGTGGTCACACCAAGCTTTAATGGACGCAGAGAAATGTCTCTAGCTGATGGGCATGTGCCAAGCTGAAATGTGGCATGCTTTATTACTGAAAAGAAAATAACGAGAGGGGATACTGGGAGATAATGAGAACTCTGTGACACAGCTGAGTGCCTCCGGGAAAACTGCTGTAATAAGGAAGATATGCAAAGCATAAAAATAAATATAGAGAAAGGAAGAATATAAGTATAGTTCACTCCAAACTGTCATTTAGACACATATTGAAGTGTAATTCAAGAAAGAAAGTCTATTTTAAATACTCATGAAAATCAGCCACCTATTAAGGTTAAGAACAAAATGATTAAAATCATTCTTATGGGGCTTCCCCCCACCCCTGTCCCTTCTAAATGTTTTAGAAATGCTTTGATTGTGTTTTCTCCCAGAATCATTGACATTTTTGCATTTTGTTCTTGGACAGGATCTGAAAGTCTGCTGTTACTTGTGGCAAGTCAGAACAAAATTGTTGCTGACAATATTACCTCCCAGGTCCACAATATCTATCCATTGGTCCAGGATGGTTCTCACATTATAGCTGTTGATTTTGATTCAGTTAGTGGTCGTATCTTTTGGTCTGACGCGACTCAGGGTAAAACTTGGAGTGCATTTCGAAATGGAACGGACAGAAGAGTAGTAAGTACATTTCTGCCGACCTTTGTCCTGACTAGTTCCCCTGTCTTGGGTCTATTTGCTGTTATTCACCAGTGAGAGAGGGTCCTGTCTCATCCTGGGTAGTTCTCATAGCTTCTTCTGGGCCACATTATGTCCAAGAGGCCTGGATGTTCGTCACTCCTTATTTATGGGTGTTTTAGAGAAGAGTGGCCTCTGAAGGCAGATTCATGATTCTGAATTACAGGTCATGTGATGCAGAGACTTCACAATGTTTCTGAGGTCCCTTTTGCAGTGTTTTCTTGTGGACGAGAGCAGAAGAAAATGCAGGAGAGTGAAGGGGTTGCTTTTTTTAACTTTAGTTATAGTTTTCAAGTTCTCAAGTTTCAGTTTCTGGACCCCTGATAGTTATGTTTCCTCTGCTCCTTACAACTTTATTTTGTAATTGTTGATGATTAATCAATAAAGATAGTTTTCTTGGCATGCAAACGCTATAAAGTTACATAAGGTTGCCACCTTAATGAATGGATAGAGCTTTTGTTTAATTGCAAAAATTTTTTTTTTTTTTTGAGACAAAGTCTCACTCTGTTGCCCAGACTAGAGTGCCATGGCGTCAGCCTGGCTCACAGCAATCTCAAACTCCTGGGCTCAAGCGATCCTTCTGCCTCAGCCTCCCAAGTAGCTGGGACTACAGGCATGCACCACCATGCCCGGCTAATTTTTTCTATATATGTTTTAGTTGTCCAGCTAATTTCTTTCTATTTTTAGTAGAGACAGGAGTCTCACTCTTGCTCAGGCTGGTCTTGAACTCCTGACCTTGAGCGACCTTCCCGCCTTGGCCTCCCAGAGTGCTAGGATTATAGGCATGAGCCACCGCGCCCGGCCTAATTGCAAAAACTTTTGAAATCAAAATGAAACTACACACTAATCCAACAATAGTTATCTTTTTTCCCAGGAAATGCTCCTGTAATTGGTGTCTAGCTACATGCAAAGACAAAATTTTCTAATCCCTATGATTAATTATCGGACAAGTTATTGGCTTATTCTAGATTTTCTTATAATTTCCATGTTTCCATTCATTTATTCTTTTTAGAATTCACCCTTTATTCACTTTTGTCCTTAGGTATTTGACAGTAGTGTTGTGCTGACTGAAACTCTTGCTGTAGATTGGGTAGGTCGTAATCTTTACTGGACAGACTACGCTCTGGAAACGATTGAAGTCTCTAAAATTGATGGGAGCCACAGGACTGTGCTGATTAGTAAAAATATAACAAATCCAAGGGGACTAGCATTAGATCCCAGAATGAAGTAAGACTTTTTTTTTTTAATTTTTAAAATTATGTTGCCTTGGCATAGTTATAGTGTGGGAAAAACAACAATAAACATGATGTAGCTGATATGCATATTGCTGATATGCAAAATTTTAAATGATCTTTTGTTTAAACATGGTAGGCTTCCAACTGGTTGTTGCTATTCCTCCTTTATCTGAATAGTCTTCTTTATAAAATACATAAGAGAAATTGATTGTTTATTTTAAGACCACATTTCTTTATTTGCTTGGCAATACAATTATTGAAATGATTATTATCATTATAAAATTAAGTTTCTAATTAATGCATGCAGTGATAGTCCATAGATGGGCCAGTTTGCTGTAACTCTTATATCTCATGGTTTTACAACAAAAGAACTGGATTTTTCTGTTTCAGTGTCATTTTGTTTATTAGAGCTCCCTTTGAAGTCATGTAAGAAAGAAAATCTTTGCCTGCTGGTTTTAAGGGGAAGAAAGAGAAATTCTCTCCTGTGTTTAGAAACCTTTGAGGGTTTCTTTCCTTGAATTTGCTTAGATTCTATAACTTAGATTCTTTTCTGCAGGCTGGTAAATTGGGCAAGTTATGTTGAATGTGATGCTGGCTTCCTAGCTACTGTAAAGTATTACACACCAGTGAAATTTATGGTGAATCTCTAATGAGGAATACATTGATTCCCTTATCTAAAACATGACAGGGTAGACAAACAGGGACAGATGGATTTTTCTCTACCAACTATTTGTCAGTTGTACACAAACACGAATTGGCATTGAGACATTTCAGTGTCATAATGTACTGCATGTTTCATGAACATTCTAAAAACATCCAGATGGCTTGTGATTGCATTATGATTACAGTTTTACTTTGTGACGCTCAGAGGAAATAATAAACTCTATGTGTATATTCTGAATTGGGGATGATTTATTTTAAGCAGATCATAAACAGGATGTTGTGTTATTTAAAGTGACAGAATTTTTCATATTGAAATATGTCCCCTGTGATTGTTAATTCTTCTCTTTTCAAAGTGAACATCTACTGTTCTGGTCCGACTGGGGCCAGCATCCTCGTATTGAGCGAGCCAGCATGGATGGCACTTCACGAACTGTCATTGTCCAGGACAAGATCCACTGGCCCAGTGGCTTGACTATAGACTACCCGAACAGACTGCTCTACTTCATGGATGCCTATCTTGATTACATAGACTTTTGTGATTATAATGGACACCATCGGAGGCAGGTGATAGCCAGTAATTTGGTAAGTTGGTAGTGAGGACAACCAAATGAAAACTACGGCTGGGCCCGGTGGCTCATCCCTATAGTGCTAGCACTCTGGGAGATCGAGGCAGGAGGATCACTCGAGGTCAGGAGTTTGAGACCAGCCCGAGCAAGAGTGAGACCTTGCCTCTGCTAAAAATGGAAAGAAATTAGTTGGACAACTAAAAATATATAGAAAAAATTAGCCGGGCATGGCGGCACATCCCTGTAGTCCCAGCTACTCGGAAGGCTGAGGCAGAAGGATTGCTTGAGCCCAGGAGTTTGAAGGTGCTGGGAGCTAGGCTGACACCACGGCACTCTAGGTCAGGCAACAGAGTGAGACTCTGTCTCAAAAAAAACCAAAAACCAAAAAGCAACGACAAAAAAAAAAAAGAGAACTACAATAGTGGATAGGTAGAAAGTAGATGAGTATCAAGAAAGCTAAGAAATTAATTTTTGTGTCACAGACATTATCAAGTCAATCCAGGAAATAGCAAGAACAGTGAGGGGCCACCTATCCTCTATTACTAATAAAAAAAATAAATATTTTTATTCCAGTTCCTGGTCAGATTGTGTCATGTCCAGGAAGGATTAATATTACAGCTTGTGTGATTTGGTTGAGCTATAGATGTGATTCTCTTGCTTCTGTACCTTTAAAAACTGCGTTAAGCAAAATACATATTTAATTTTTTTATTCAGTAAGTTCTGTTGAATTTATATTCACAAGTGGGAAAATGCAGAAAATATGCATTTTACCAAAGAGATGTTGTTGACTTTGATTTAAAATTGCCACTGTTTATAGTTCCTGGGACTTGAAGAGACCCTGGGAGGGCCTCCCTTCCTTCAGGAAATACACACCTAAACTGTGACAGATTGGTGTGAATCAGAGAGTGGCAGAACAAGGGGGCGGAAACAGCCTGGGACAAGGAGTGGTGGGAACGGGGTGTGGGCTGGGGCGTGGCGGGATGAGGAACCTCTAACTAAGTTCTCTTGTTGCATCTAACCTCTAACTAATAGGTGATGCCGATACGTCTCCTTACTCTCTGCGCTGCAGTTTTCCATTTGTAAAATGGATGCCAGTGTAATTACCAGGGTTAACATGAAGAGTAAATGACAGTTGTATGTGAAAGTACTTTGAGTGTGATCATAGGATATGGGACAATGGTGAAGTTTTTGCCTCTTTCTTGCACAGTGTTTTTATTAAATAATAACATGTTAAAGGAAACCATCTTCTCGAGCAGACATCCTCTTTGACTGGGTTCACCTTGGCTTCTATTTCCGGGTGAGGGCTCAGTGTTCCGTTCTGCCTCGCAGGTTCTGCGGCGTTCCTATGCCCTAACTCTCTTCGAGGACTCCGTGTTCTGGACTAACGGTGCTACTCAAAGGGTTATGCAAGCCAACAAGTGGCATGGGGGCAACCAGTCGGTTGTAATGTACAATATCTACCGGCCCCTTGGGATCGTTGCAGTTCATCCTTCGAAACAGCCAAGTTGTAAGTGATCAGAGAAATTTCCTGCCTGGGAATAGCTTAGAAACTTTTATTCTGGGAATGCTAAGTGCACATTATTGCAAACTCCTTTGTTTGGGCAATAAATTTTCCTTTTTCCCTTAGCACCCTACTCAGATTCTGGCCCCTTCTACTTCCCTGCTCTCTTCTCCCTCTTACTCTCACCGCGTTGGACTGCATTACGGTCTGGAAGCACACCACGCGACTTCCCACCTCTGAACTTCTGTGTTGGCTCTTCCCTCTGTCTGGAACGTCTCTCCTCCAGATCTCTGCATGAGTTGCTCCTCCATGGCATTTAGGATTCTGCCCAAATGTCACTTTCTCAGAGAGGCCCTCCTGCACTGCCTTACCTAAAATAGCTACCCCTCATAATTCTTTTGCTCTTACCTTCAGGTCCTGAAATCACACACACACACACACACACACACACACACACACAATTTATGAGTGTGGTTCTATCTCTTTTTGCTAGAGTATGTACTCCACTTTTATAGTATCCTCAGTGCTTAGCAGTGTTTTTAAATGTAATGAATGCTTAATAGTTTGTGGATGAATGAAGGGATTATATGTGATAAGAATACAGAGGACCTAGGGAACACCCTGTGAACGTGTAAAGGGGATGTTAAGAACATGCGTATGGGGTCCCTCTTTTCAAGGAGCACGGACACATAGAGATGTCATCAGTAGAAAAATAAAAGATTATTATCTAACCCAAACCTGGGCAACATGAGGTAAATGTCGAGGTCACACAGCAAACACACAACTTTCATTTAATGCAAAAAGATCTCTTTTAGGTCAAGCAAGGAGACGTATTATTTAGCATCATATTTCTATTACTAAATTCTGTATTACTCAGTGGCTGTTTCATAATCCGGTTATAGACTGGATTGATCTGTGACCTTGGGTAAGTCATTCCTCTCTCTTGTGCCTCTTAGGAATTTTATGTTGAAAGCATAATGCTAGGGCTGGGTAAAGCAGTTTAAGGAAAACAAGACAGAACAACGGAGGTGACTTCAAGTACAAGAATCTCCAAATACTGGGGGCCTCTGGGAGGACACTCAGAGTGTGACTCTGTTTTAATTTTAATGCAGGACATTGTCCACTCACCAGTGCTTACGTCTCTTGTCTTTCTCATACAGCCGTGAATCCATGTGCCTCTGCCCACTGCAGCCACCTGTGCCTGCTTTCCTCACAGGGGCCTAATTTTTACTCCTGCACTTGTCCTTCGGGATGGAGTCTCTCTCAGGATTCTGTGAACTGCTTGAGAGGTACAGTATGCACCTTCGGTGTGCTCCAAAGATGGAGCTTGTCAGTTTGTGCCAAGAAGCGAAAATGCTAACCCACTTGCGACTGAGCACGTGCTGTGTTCCTTTTGATTGCGCAGGTGTCTGTGGAAGGTGTGCGTGTGGGGTGGTTTAACTGAGTGCCTCGGTTGTAGCATAGTTTCTGTACGTGGAACTAAGGTTTGCTTGTGCGTGTCACTAGACAGTCTGTGCCTCATATTTTCATTCACCTGGCTACAGACATTGCTGACCAGCTATGGTAGTGGGAAGTTCCAAATTCTGCACTTAAGAAGTAAAAATTCTCAACATTTGTATGTGGCTTCATTTTCTCACGTCCATTGTCTCATTTTTATTCTCGTAACCAGTAGTCCGTGATGAGTGTTCTAGCCTGGGTCTTCTGACTTTACTATGACCGTGTGATACTTTAAGAAGGAGAGCTGTCTCTGTGTGAGATATTTTATGGTTATTTGAGCAATTTAATCTTCATCTCATCCTAGATACATTTTACTGGGTCAATTGGAGAGCATGCAGAGGATTATGCCAAGTACTTTAGGGAGTAAGAAAGAAAGGAAAAGATACTATTTCTTTTGGACTGTGTACTCGTGTATAATAAACCCTTCTTAAAAATCATTCTCCATTGCTGAAAAATCTAGAAATTTACTCTAAACCCAAGTTTCTTTCATTTCTCAGTGAAGAGGAGTGAATGTATTTTGATGCTGATAAAAATACCTGTAGGCAAGTTAAAATGAAATGTTTAATGACACCATATTCTGAAATTAAGAGATAATGAAGTCCTAATCTAGAGGGAAATTTAGTTTTCAACTGGGAAATATATACTGAATCCAAGAAATTTATAGTGTTTACAGATTATGCAGATATATGCTTACTGAAAGAAAATCAAATTCCACCAGCATATAATGTTGTGCAATGATACTTTCATGATGAAAGATTTTAATAATTTGTAATGCTTGCAAAAGGATTGGCATTTGCCCTTCTTCCTCAGAGACTTATTATGAACCTAATCTTTGTTGACATTGTTTAATTTAGTGTGTCCTTAGAGTCTTTCAGGAGAAGATTAAACTGGGTTATAGATGTTTTGGATACAAAGCATTCATTCACTGCTCAAAGATATTGAACTGTGCATTGGGGATTGGTGTAATCAATATTACTATCTGATGATGATTGATAAGTGTTAATTCTAAATAGTGTCTTTCATTGTTTCATAAATAATTCCACCAGTGGTTTTGCCATGGGTTGACTTCACTCAGGTGGAACTTTTCCAATATTTCCCAGTTGGATTCTGAGCACTGGTTGGGTAACTGAGTGCCAATATATGCTAACTAAAAAAACGTTACACATTTTTTCCCAACGAGAAGTTTAAAAGAGTTGTTAACATTTATAGATGAAAACATTTTGCTTGATTTAATTGTTCAATAGCCTTTAAAATAGTGTTTACTAAATGTCTGGAATATATTTGGAAGTGCTTGTATGATACAGTTAACGGAAAAAGCAGAATTGTCCAATATCAGCCTTGTAAAAACATGTAGTCAAAAAGTGGAAGAAGGCTGGGCACGGTGGCTCACGCCTGTAATCTTAGCACTCTGGGAGGCTGAGGTGGGTGGATCACTCGAGGTCAGGAGTTCGAGACCAGCCTGAGCAAGAGCGAGACCCCCATCGCTACTAAAAAATAGAAAGAAATGATCTGGACAACTATAAATATATATATATATATATATATATATAAAATTAGCCAAGCATGGTGGTGCATGCCTGTAGTCCCAGCTACTCAGGAGGCTGAGGCAGGAGGATCGCTTGAGCCCAGACGTTTGAGGTTGCTGTGAGCTAGGCTGACGCCACGGCACTCTAGCCCAGGCAACAGAGTGAGACTCTGTCTGGAAAAAAAAAAAAAGTGGAAGAAAACACAGACAAGTGCCAACAGTGGTTACAGTGGGATAAGGGAATTATGAGATATTTCTACATTTTTCTAATTTTATGTTATACAATTTTAAAAGGAGAGCTTCCTCTGTATTGAACATTATTTTTATTCTTTAGAAAATATGTTTCCCATAATGCCAGAACCAAATAAACAAAACTTGAGCCAAACATCTCCTCGGCACCCCCTAAAATAACACCAAATACAACATAGGTTTCTGACTCAGTCTAAGGGGCTCAAGGCACTTGCTTCAGTGATTATGTGCAAAATAAGAAGAAAACACTCCTTGCCCTTCTTCCAAGAAAGGGTACATTGCTGGTCAGTTATGACTTAAGGATGACCTAGGCTGGGGTGGAGGAGTGGTCGTAGATGTTGCCCTTTAATTACAACACTGATCTCTTACTCCTGACTATAGTCTCTTTGTTTCTCTGCTCTGCTAACACTAACATTAATGGGATAATGACATGAAAAATAGAAATGAAGAGATGATCTTTAATTTCAAAAGACTAAGACACACTGAGCTAGGACAGCTTAACTGTCACCTCCTCCTGAACGCCTTTCCACCCAGCTCTAGGTGCTTCTGTGCCTACTCCACTGTCATAGTGAGTTGTAAGGACCCGTATACCTGGTCTTGCCCTCTAGATGCTAAGTCCATTGAAAGTAAAGCCTCTGCCTGATGCCTAGATGTACGCTTATTGCCTGTGGCACTTTGTGGCACACGATGGCACTGGGTGAACATTCAGTGAATGACAAGCTCTCCAATATCCATTTTCCTCCTTCCCCAGTCATCTGTTTTTCACCCATTGGCTTCTTAGAAAGGTGTGCAGTGTCATAAAATCACTTCTTCTTTTTGCTTTCTCATATAGCACTTTTCGTGCACCCTCCTGTTTCACCTGTTGATTCGCTGGCCCTTCCAGGGCTCCTCTATCATCACCCCCCACTGTGGCTCTCACACTTTCAGCCAGTGCAACACTCAGTGATACGCTGCTCTCTGGTCTGTTGCCTGCAAATGCTCACTGGTGGCAACCTTCTCAAATACACCAGCAGCGATCAGATAAAGGGCCTGAGACACATCCCCAGGAAGCAGTAATGGACAAGGAAGAAGTAGAGCTGGGTGGTGTGTAAGGGAAGAGCTCCTCGGAGGAATCAGGAAGGCCTGTGTATGATGGATGAGAAATGCAAAGTTTTTTAGATCCTAAACAATGCTTTGGTTGAGAATTAACTCCAATTAAGCAAAAGGAAGATTACTCATTAAAGAAGGCAGTATCAGGTTTTGAATGAGTAAAATTTCAAACTCCCCTGTAAAATTGGGAAATAGTTCCTGTTTTTACTGAAGCAATTTGCATTTATAACATATAATCAATAAATAATTAAAAATCATCTCGGTATAATTTCATGGTACATCTGAAACTCATAATATAGTGTTCATTTTTTATTATTGCCATGAAACAAAATGAAATGAATGGTAATTTGATAAGCAATAAGTAGTACCTGGCCTGCACTTTTTGTAGAATAGTAATGAAGAATATAGATTTTTGGGGTCCAAGAGATCTGGCTGTGTGACCTTGATTAAATTGCTTAATTTCTTTGTGTCTCATTTGCATGTTGGGAGATAACTATGTAACAACCAGGATTAGGAAGCTTCAGGGAGATAAATTAAGTGAAATAATATTTATTTGATGCCTGCTGTATGGCACATATTCTCAATAAATAAGGGGTGATTATTATGGCAGTTGTAGTTGTTCAGAAGCAAGGCAGTGTGGAGCAGTTGAGAGAGCAAGGGCTTGGAAGTCCATGGTCCAGGGGCCATCCTGTAATACGCTGTTCCTTCAGAAGTCACATAGTGCCTGCAAGTCTCATTTGCCCCAGCTGCAAACAACTTTGCAGGCTTGTTGTGAAAGACTAGATGCTATATGTTGTAGTACTTGGTAAAACATAAAGCATTAATAGTTGCAAAATTTACGTTAAATTAAATTTAAATTTGTGCTAGGTTAATAAATGCTGAGTTACTTGTCAGCAATAAAAATGACAGGAACAAGGAAAAGTTAATGAGATGTGAAAATAAGTAAAGAAAAAGTGTCAAAGTCATCCTGCTGAGGATGTAGTAGAGCTTCCCAGATTATCAAAATAATGAAAACATCATTTTTATCTCATGAAAGTTATGCAATGATTAATCATTTTATACTTTGTTTTAATATGTGAGATCTTCTATATGTATCTTAATAACATAAAGCTTATATTGAAAAGTTTTCCTTTCCTCAGAGAAGAGTTTTAAAATAAAACCTCACTCTTGAATTTCATTAATTTAAATATTTTGATCATGGGACTACAGCCAGGATAAAGATTAAATTATTTTTGAAAAAGGAACTTTTCTTATTTATTAAGGAGGTTAAATGAAATAATAGTTTAAATGGGATATTATGAGGATGTTTAAGTTGAAATGTGTAGATATTTTTGAGAATTTTAGAAGACATTGTTTACATATTCACTTATACATCCATTTGTTTCTTGTTGTGTGGTCATCCATTTAGTTAGCAAATATTTAATAGGCAGCTATTTTATGCAGGCTCTGTACCAGGCCCTAGGGACACAATAGTTAGCAAATTAGATACAATCATGGCCTTTTGGGAGTCAGAATCTAGTGGGGAAGATAGTCACTAGTTAAATAACAATTGATGGGATTATAAATTGTGTTTATTTATTAATTAAAGTCTCTAGATAACACTTTATGGTGTTGTTTTATTTTCTGAATGTGTTTAAAACTAGTAAACTGCCATTCACCAAGAATAGTCCAAATGGTTTTTTTCACTTTTTTTTTTTTGCAAAACCCAACCCTCCTTGAGTATAGTATTAGTGAGTTTTGTCTATGTGTAGAAATGGAAGAACTTCCTGACTGTGAAGTTTAGCAAACATGGATGGTAAATCTGTATAAGTAAGGAATTAATGAAAAGTAAGGTAAATACCAATCCGCCTTGGAAAAATCCAGACAGTATTGTATGTGGGGTTGGAGGTCTTGTGACACAGCAACACACTGAAACACTGTGGAAGAGCCATGATGGCCTGATGAGATGTCTACCATACATGTATTTATCACTGCAAGGCTGCAATGGCATTTGAGCTCATACAGTGGTAACAATCTGCTGCTTTCCCTTACTCTAAATGTCTTGGAATAGTGGGATACAATTTGACTGACATTCTGCTATTTTCACAGATGATCAACCTTTCTTAATAACTGTAAGACAACATATAATTTTTGGAATCTCCCTTAATCCTGATGTGAAGAGCAATGATGCCATGGTCCCCATAGCAGGGATACAGAATGGGTATGATGTTGAATTTGATGAAGCAGAGCAATTCATCTATTGGGTTGAGAATCCAGTAAGTTCTGAATAACATCGAAGTATATAATTTATTCTTGAAGAGCCTATCTACCCTGATACCGTCTTCTAAGCAAACTTTTGTTCGGTGGGTAAAAGGGAAACAGTCCAGAAATGTTTTTTGATCCAGTGAGGGATGTAAATGTGAACCTGGCCTGGAGCAAAGATCAAAAACTCTTTCTGTTTAGAACAATAAACAAATTTAAGCTATTTGTATTATTTATTCATTCAGCAAGTATGTAATTAGTGCCTGTAATTTGCCCTGCATGGGACTCCCTGCTTCTAACTGCAGAATACATGCCAAGAAGCAGCAGTCACAAAGCTTGCCCAGGATGAGTTTTAAGCTAATAGAAAATATCAGACTAACATGAAAATCACCGTAACACAGGACAAAAGTAGTAGTTTCCTAAGGAAATTCCAGGAAAGCATTTGATGTGGCTGCTGTGCTTTGTTCAGAATCTGCCTCCAGGGTAAGAATAAATACTCCTCCAATTCCCTTTCCCTTGGGACCTTTTCTTCCCCCTTCCAGGCATGAGGAAAGGGCAAGGAGAATATAAACGAGGAAGAAAGGAAAGATTTTTGTGTTCCATGTTTGTCACCCTTCTGCAAAATATACTCCTGGCTTCTGATCCACATCTGTGACTTGGGTTTTCTTTCTTTTTTTTTTAAATGATTCTTATGCCTGTGGTTGTTAAGAAATATCTCTGTAGCCAATAGTAAAGGTAGCCTGAATGGTAAGCCTTGTGTATTCCTGTGACACACTTAAAAATCAGTGTTTTTAAAATGTTGCTGGTGTTAGCATCATACACGTTGAGCCTACCCAATGGTGCTGAACCTTTGTGTGCTAAAGAAACGCAGCAGCTGGCGGTAGCCACCGTGAAGCAAGTGCTCTTATGCAGAAGCTGTGGCCGTGAAGCCCCTCACCTCCTCCGGTCTTTCTTCCCAGGGTGAAATTCACAGAGTGAAGACAGATGGCACCAACAGGACCGTGTTTTCTTCTCTGTCTATGTTGGGGTCTTCTATGAGCCTGGCCTTAGATTGGGTATCAAGAAACCTTTATTCCACCAATCCCGGAACTCAGTCAATCGAGGTAATGATTCCATAATACTATTTACACACATACTGGTTTCAGATTCATATAAAACCTATTCTCAGTAAATGCTCTCATGGATTTTGGGATTATTTTTAAGCAAGCGGCACAAGGTAAGAGATGTTAGTGTAAACTCTCAAGATGTCGGAAGCTAAGGAGGAAAACCACCGTAAAAATGATTTCTTGAAACTTGCTGCTACCTTATTTTGTTTCCTCCTAATTATCAATCCCACCTTGTTCCTATAAAACTATAAAAATACTATAAAAGTATTTTAGGTAATTTATAAAATAATATATAAGAAGATAAGTAAGAAATAAAGTAAGGTATTCAACATGAAGGGAAGATTATGGTACGCAGGGAATTTTCATTATTTTTCCTCATCTAATCATTATTTCAGTTCTCAACCAAATTTACAAGTTACCTCTGTTCTTAGATGGAAATCTTTTTATGACTCCAATATAATTTTTCTAACAGTGAAACAGAAAGTAGAAACATGATTCTAATTCCTGTGATACTCTCCTCTTTGAGATAAATGTTCTTTTTACTCTAATTCCCAGAAGAAATTCTAGATGAGATGCAGGTCTGAAATCACATGAAGTAAATCAGAGGTAATTTGATTAATATGGGTTTGCTCCACTATGGGACAAGGATAAAACATGTAAGGGATTATTAATTCATAATAATTTTGAAAGCGAAACCTCCTAAAGCAAGGAGAGGGTTTTGTGAGAGGGACAGTTAGTAAAGCCCTGTAGAGTGACAATCCACTGCTTTACGTGGGCACCAGCACATAAGCTCGTTGTTCTTTGGGACATTCAGACAGATAGATCCTGAAGGTGAAGAAGGTACACAGCAGCCTGGTGGCTGATTTAGAGCGGATTCTACAGGAGGAGCTCACGCTGGAACCGCGCTTTACAGTTTACAAGGGTCTTTCGCAAACATCTCACCATTTAATCTTCACCACATTCCTGAGTAGCCTATTCACCATGAGAGGGAAATTTGCAAGATGGACAAATGCTAACCCACGGAGTATCTCAAACTAGGTAGAATCATCAGGTGTTAACACTAGGGGACCCTTGGAGGCTCATCTGGTTCAAGCCCTTATTTTTTTACATAAGAAACTGAGGCCCACAGAAGTTAAGCAATTGTCTTAAACGGTCAGCTTCACTGCCCTGATTCCTGGACAGTGTTCCCTCTTTGCTCTGTTATAAACTGCAACTTTGATGATCCAGACTGGTTTGACCCTCTTTGATAGGGGCAGAAGATATTTTTCACAATTTCAACTAAAAATATCATCCTCCTATCAAAACATAGACAACATTTACTGCCTCAGACCTTTAATACCAAATTCATATCTCTCTGGAGTCCCCTCAGTGCAAAGCAGTCTTAATTCCAAATGACAGTTAATATGTTCTTACACTGTGTCTTGGTCTCTTGCTTGGTAAGTGGGTTTTTTTGTTTTAACTTGATAGTTTTTGAAATTAGCTAACATGTCTTCCCGTCAGCGTTGGGTACAGTGAAAAGGCGGCCTGGTGAAGACGAACTGAGCATGTATGTACGGGTGTGTACTGTTGGGGCCACTTGAAGCACATAAGCCAACAGCCTGCAGTTGTGCCTCAGCACAGTGTGGTACAGAGGAAAGATAATTTGATTTGGAGCCCAAAGACCTGGCTTTTGTGTCTGCTCATTTTATTCATTCATTTAACAAACAGCAGTAAATGCTCTCTGTGGATCAGTCCCATGGTTGGTCCTTGATATTCAAAGATGAATAAAACATATTTCTGCCTTTAAGTCACGCACACATCTGAGAGACAGACACATGAACAAATACCTGTGCTCCAGTGTGATAAGAGTGGTAAGAGCAGTGCCTAGAAAGTGCTAGTTATTGGGGACAGAGGTAAAAGTGAGGGAAGGGAGAATGCAGGCTTCCCACTAGCCGGTACTTGTGAGCAGAGTCTTGAAGGGTGACTAATAAGTCCCCCCTTATCTGAGGGTTTTGCTGTCTGAGGTTTCAGTTACCTGCAGTCAACTGTGGTCTGAAAATACAGTACAATAAGATATTTTGAGAGAGAGAGAGAGAGAGACCACATTCACATAACTTTTGTTACAGTATATTATCCTTGTTCTATTTTGTGACTGGTTATTGTTTATGAATTAAACTTTATCATAGGTGTGTATGTATAGGAAAAAACGTAGTATATGCAGAGTTCAGTACTATCTGAGGTTTCAGGCATCCGTAGGTGGTCTTGAGAACATATCCCCCATGGGTAAGGGGGGACCACTGTATTTATTTCTGCCAGATGAAGAAGTAGGGAAAAGGTATCCCAGGCAGAGAAAAACACTTAATAAAGTCCCTGAAATATGGAAATGCATTTTGTGACTGGGGACAGCATTGTATTTTGTATTTTCTCCTCTCCTGAGCTACTTGACCTTGGAGAAATTACTTAACTTCTCGGAGCCTCTGCTTTCTTATCTGTAAAATGGGGTTAGGAGCTCAGTAAGTAAAAGTACATCTTACTGAGGTGTCCTTTAAATACAGAGCACTGTTTCCCTCAAATTATCAGTATATTTAGAATATCCATAAAAGACCTATGAGAATAATGACCCAAGGGTAAATTGCCCTTTTAATGTTTTTATTGGTTTTTCTCCTAGGTGTTATAAATTGTAAGCAATTCTTCCTGGTGATTTGTGGATTAATTAAGGGAATAGGAATAGTGTCCGCTCACTGTTTACCTGTATAATATTCCTTCCAACATAAGAGTAATTCACATTTAATTCCTTGAAAATAAAATCCACTTGAAAATAAAAGAGAAACATTGAAGAAATTGCTTTCCACTAGGGGTAGCTGTGTGCCCATTCACTAAAAGAAATTTTATAGCTGAAATGCGAAGCCTACTGAGTGGCTGTGTGGCAACAAGAGCGTAATACATTCCAGAAAACGAGGAAAGGAACTTTCCTTTCAACCAAAGAGATCCTTAGGCCTAGGAAAAGGAGAAAGATTGTAACAGAAAGAGGCAAATTGAAAAAAGAAAAATTATCTTATTCCAAGTGAGAGTGAAAGGTGCCAGAAAGGCCGGGCTTGGTGGCTCATGGCTGTAATCCTAGCACTCTGGGAGGAGTTCAAGACCAGCCTGAGCAAGAGCGAGAGAGACCCTGTCTCTACTGAAAAACTAGAAAAATTAGCTGGCATCATGGCATGCGCCTGTAGTCCCATTTGGGAGGCTGAGGCAGGAGGATCTGTTGAACCCAGAAGTTTGAGGTTGTAGTGAGCTAGGATGACACCACTGCATTCTACCTGGGAAAACAGAGCAAGACTCGTCTCAAAAAAAAATGTAGGTGCCAGACAGACATGAGAGAGAAAAATTTAGAGAGAAGAACTCGGTAGAGAAGAAGTTTGTGTATGTGTGTATTAAGGAGGGGGGAGAGAGAGAGAGAGAGAGAGAGAGAGAGAGAGAGAGAGAGAGAGAAGTACAGACACAGATACACAAATAATCTATTTGCATTGAACAGTAATTTTATAGAAAAACTTTAATGCAAATCAACAAGCATTTTCTGATATCTTATTATTTGTGTCTTTGTCTCAGGAGCATATTAAAATACCCTCATTCCTGTAAAAAACTTGCTCCTCGTCCAATAGACCATGTTTCTGTGTGCTGTATCAGGGTCCTGTTAACATTCTGATTATTATAATAATAATCACAAATAAATAATTGGGAAAGCCATAAACCTCTCCAGGTCTGTTTTCATCCTCTGTAATACAGACACAGTAATGGTGTCCACCTCACAGAATTATTTGTGAGGATTAAACACAACAGGGCTTAGTCTAATGTCTGGTGCATAGAAAGTGACAAATAAAAAAAGGAGACATTTATTGAGCACAGTTGTGCTGGGCGCTGTGCTAAGTGCTTTCTCTGTATTACCTCTTAGTCCTGTGAGCTCTATGCAGAAGGTACCACTATCATCCACGTTGCACTGATAAAAAAACTAAGTGTAGGAGGTGACTTTAGTTGCCTCAGGTCATACAGTCAGGACCTGGCAGGACGGAAATTTCAACCTATGTCAACAACTAGGTTGTTGACTTGGAACAAAATTCGCTGTAACCCTGAGTGAATTTGCACTATTTTGATGAACTTTGTTGGCAGTGATGGGGCCACTGAGTGCCATGGCCTAGCGGGTGGGGTGCAGGAAAGCTAAGGGGTTCCCATTTGTCTTCTGGGATTTTCTCTTAGCTTTTTCTGAGGGCATTCTTTGCAGTTTCTTCAGGCAGTGGTTCTGTATGTGTATCTGTTTGAATCTTATCTTATCTGTAAAATTGTTCTCTCCTGAAATTTTAAGTGAATTGGAAGTAGGAATTTGGGAGGTGATTTTGCATTTCTTACTCTCATTTTCTCTTGAGCTGATTTCCTCATACCCCTGAAGTGCAATTAGAGATTATCTGAATCTCATGCAAACTCCCTCTCATTCATGCCTAATCGTGCTTTGGAATTTGTTGTGTATGTAAGTTCACCTTCGTCTCAGCTTTCTTTGTTTCCTCATTATGAAACTCAATTCTAATAAATGATTTTATGCTATAGGTTTCTACGCTGCGGGGAAATATCAGGTACAGAAAGACACTGATCACCAATGATGGAACAGCTCTTGGAGTTGGCTCTCCAGTTGGTATAACTGTTGATCCTGTTCGTGGGTGAGTGTTCATAGTGGCATGTGTCTTCTATGCAGCACCATTCTTGTTAATGTCGTGATCTGATAAAATGGAAGATTTCAAGCTTAGGACATTTTCTTATTTCACATGTCAACGTTTGAAAAATGTCAATCTCAGTGAGAAAGAGAAATATCTCTGAGCTATATTTAATGTGAAAGATGTAATTTGTATCTTGTTTTATGTTCTTCAAAGTAATAACACTGGACTCAAAATTAATTCCAAACAAGCTAAAATTTCAGAAAATTTAAAATAGAATTATAAGAATGGGGCCACATACAGTGGCTCACACCTGTAATCTGAGCACTTTGGGAGGCTGAGTTAGGAGGATTGCTTGAGGCCAGGAGTTTGAGACTAGTGTGGGCAACATAGTGAGACCCCATCTCTACAAAATATTAAAAACTAAGCCAGGCATGGTAGCACATGCCTATGGTCCTGGCTACTTGGGAGACTGAGGCAAAAGGATCACTTGAGCTCAAGATTTTGACATTGCAATAAGCTATGATGACATCACTGCACTCCATCCTTGGTGACAGAGCCACCCTGTCTCAAAAAAAAATTATAAGAATGGACATTAAATTCTGACTTTGAAAAGACACAGGAAGCTCTAAGGGAATATATAACATTTGCCAGTAGACCTTGAAGGATGAGAAGGCTTCCTGTAGGTGGAGAATGGGTTGGAACCAGGAAGCGGTAGTGGAGGCCAAGGGAGCAGCGAGGGAACCGAAGTGTGGTGGTGTTGAGCACGACTGTGATGACTGTGGGGAAGACCCGAACCAGAGGCTCCGAGTAGGGGACAGTTGACGAGACGGGAGATATAGCAGCTAAGGTCATTTGGGGACAAATCATAGAGGACCTTTAATGTCATGCTGAGGAGTTGGACTTTATTCATTGGAGTAATATGGAGCCAGCAGGGAATTTTGAGGAAGGGAATAATAAAACCAAATCTGTATCTCGGAAAGGTTGGTCAGGATTGGAGTGGAGAGAGGCCAGAAGCAGGGACACCAGTTAGGAGAAAATGGTCTTAATGGAGATAGGCTAGTGTCCTCTGGTCTGTTTGATCAGTTATTGATTTTGTTGAACTACTATACTGTATTATAAACCGAATAATAAATTGTAAAATAAGAGCATTCGTTTCTTTTTTTTTAAAAGAGATTGTCATGTCATTCCAAGTGGATTTTGACTTTCTGTTTGAAAGTCATTAGATTCTTGGGCCTGGAAGGGAACTGAAGGAGTAATTTGTATGAGTTCTCTGCTTTAAATAAGGAGGCATGCAAACCAAATTCAATTCTTAAAGGGTACAAAAAGCAAAAGTTCTATTCTATTCTTGCTGGCTTGTCCTAGTTTTCAGTTATTCTTTCTAGAAGAAGGAACATCTTAGATTTAAAGTTTCACTTTTGAAACTTAAGGTTGCCCATTATTCATTTTTCATTCATTGAAGACATTTCTCTATTGTGCACCTACCTGTTTTTGGGTGGTGTATTAGTTAAGATAGGCTAACTGTTGAAGCAAGTAAACTCAAAAATATGTAATGGCTCAAATAAAATAGAAATTTATTTGTCTTTCATATGAGCATAGGGTTTGGGCAGAGGGTGGGAGGAAGTTTTACTCTACATAGTCATTTGGGGACCCAGGCTGATGGGGGCTCTGCTATCTTCAGTAGGAGGCTTCTAAGGTCATTCTGAGTATCAACATACTTTGAGTGGTAAAGGGATGAACATTCAGGAATTTGCTGGGAAGTTTTCCTGGGGCCAGGCCTAAAAATAGTGCACAGCATGTCTGCTCACATTCCTTAAGCCAATCACATGACCACAGCTAATTGCAAGGAAGGACAGTCAGACTAGCTTTTTACCCAGAAAGAAGAGGTAGACATTGATTTTGGCATGTGAAACATTCTTTTTCATGGAGCCATAGTGGACAATTTATGGGGTGCATACAATGATGATTAAAGATCCAATTTGTAACCTCAAGAATTTATACCTTAGTAAAAAGGATAAAACCTTGTGTGAATAACAATACTCCAGGTTCATATATGCTTAAGAGCTATAAGAGAGCCTAAAATATTGGAATGATAGTGCTATGGAGAGAAGACTTTTCAGCTTGGTGGAGGTGATGTCATTTGGACTGGATCTTAAAGCATACATAGAATTTCACAAGGTAGAGCTGGCTTTGAAGATATCACTTAGGATATGATGAAAGGAAAGTCATGAGCAAAGGGATAGAAAAATGAGGGTTTGTTCAAGTACCTAAGAGTAGCCCCGTTGGGTTGGGAGGCAATTAGAAGAGCTCAGAGTTTTTCTAGAGGAGGTTGGAGGAGAAACAGGACAGAGACTTCTGGGTATAATGTCTTGGATGCTCAGTAAAGACAAAGTCTTGAGAAAGTTGTGATCAATGTTATTGAACCAGTTTCTGCAGAAAAATATCTCTGTAGAAATGATCACTAATAAGGGGTTGAGGCAATTATAGAGTCTCTGGTGACATTTGAGAGAAGATGTTCAGTCGAGATAGAAGAAGTTAGAGTGAAAGGAAGATGAAGAAATGTGACTACTCTTTTAATTGAAAAGTTAGGGAAAGATAAACTTGTAGGTCAAAATGTAACAGAAAAATACCTTTTAGAATAGGGAAATCCAAGCATATTTTTAGGAGCAGATGAAAGATCAATGATGAAGAAATAATTGATTGCGTGTGAAAGTTTTGGAGAAGGAATTAGAAATTTATGAAGAATAGGAGCAACTTGAATGAGCCGATTTGGGGAACATTATATAAAGTCAGCTGGACATGAGAATGCTCAGCTAAGATTAGGGAGCTTACCTTTTTAGTGAACTCAGAATTCACAAGGTTTTTGTGCTATGTCCAGAAAACCCTTGGTAGCCCCCAATGGGAGAGGAGAAAGAAAAAAAATGGCGGGAACTCAGAGTTGGAGATTAGCAAGTTATGCACAGTGGGAGCTCAAAGGAATAAATAAGAATACTGTTGAAACGGTTACATATGTCCAGGTATGTTACATATCTATGATGTCCAGATACAGAGGGATTGGAAGTTTGGGAGTTCATGCGGGGTTTAAGGGCAAAGTACAAGTTTAACAAGAAAAATCAAATTGGAGCAGGGAAGAGATGGGAGACTTTGGTCAAAGCAGAGAATTTCAAAGTTTGAGAACTTAGAGGCAGAGAAGTTTAGAGTTGAAGATGAAGTTCGTGGGATGAGTGTATTGATTTGGTGGTAGAAGAGGTATGTGAATAAAGACTATTTGAATTAAGGAGTTTGAGGACTTTTGAGAAAAGAGAGTAGGAGGATTGTCTATTGAAGCTATAGCAAGAGGTGAGATCAAAGGGAATTAAAATTTGTCTTCAAGTCTAGAAGTTATGTCTTCAGTGGAAATGGAAAGCAGCCCTTCGTTCGTTTTAATGAATTTTCATATAGTGTAGACTGGGCAAATGCTGTGCGGTGATTATGGCTCCTGTGTACATATATATTGAGTACAGTTCATTGGTATCACTCTGAAACAGAAAAAAAATAAGCCATACATACCCCCTGTCAGCTTGCTAATGGGATTCCACTCTCTCAGGAAAGTGTTACTCATTATTTCTCCTGCTTTCTGCATTAGTTTTCAAAACTCTGTGTTTTTCATCACAGAAATCAGGTTAGGTTATTAAGCAGCTGGTCTTGTGGTTGATGGTGATATGGAGAAGAATCAAACGAGAAGTCTGATAAGTGAACAGGGAGGTATCTTGACAACTTTTCCCATTGGCTTTGGCCTTCCCAGTGTAATCAGGATATGTGCTTGTCTGAAGACGTTGCTGTAGGCTTGTTCTTTGTCATGTGTTTCCCACACGTCTGACCAAACTAGAGGTTCAGCCACCAATGGAAACCCTAGCTTCTTGTTTTAGACACCATTTGAAATGGCCTCTACCCCAGTAATAACTGGGAAATAGACAGACGTTGACAGAACACTGGTTAAGCACTCCTCCGCGTTGTATGCAACAAGGCACTGATGTGTCAGACTTTGTGTATCGGATGGGAAGGATCTTGAGGACAAGAAGTACACATTTTTGTTTAAATGTTTAACTTACAAATGTCATTCACTCTAATCCACCCCCTGTTTTGTTAAATGCTGGTGTTTCTCATGGTTGTAGGAAACTGTACTGGTCAGACCAAGGAACTGACGGTGGGGTTCCTGCCAAGATCGCGAGTGCTAACATGGACGGCACATCTTTAAAAGTTCTCTTCACCGGGAACCTTGAACACCTGGAGTTTATCACCCTTGACATCGAGGAGCAGAAAGTCTACTGGGCAGTCACTGGAAGAGGAGTGGTACGAGCACCCTGTCACTCTTTACTGCTGGGCTTGCGTGGTTGATACCGAGTGTTCTGAGTTGTCTGGCGGTGGTTCTTGAGCAATCTTACTTGGCAACATGAACCAATGTTTTATTGCCCTTTCTCCAGTAACTTCTCTCCCTTGAGCAAATCTCGCCTTAGTTAAAGTGCAGTTCTTTACAGCACGTGCCCAGTTCCCTGCAGAGGAACTGCAGAGGAGTAGCTCACAACACTCAGCTGAACCGGTCCCTCCTTCGGCAGCTCCCCTCATTTCCCTGTGCCCTGGCCTTCTGGAACTTCGGTCCGTTCCTAGGGCATAACCCACTCTTGTGACTGCTGGGTTCCCTTGTCGAGGGAGGCGTGATGCCAAACCTCGCTTGACTCTTCACCGGTATGCTCAGATGCTGACACAGAGAAGGCACTTGAGACAGGTTTTTGGAGTGAAATTAAACCAGCTACATGTACATTTTATTTTCCTTCCAGAAGAAGACTACTTGTCATTTCTTTCAGGAACTTCATGCTTATGAATTCATTTCCAGTTTACTAAAGTCATTTGGACTAAAGTTTCTTACCTGTTCTAATATAACAGTGCCATCCCCGGCCTACTTCCAGTCTTGCTGTCTTCTGGGATTGTTTGGGGCATGTTTCCTATCCTCATTACAGAAATTGTTGATGAGGATGTTAAACCCAGGGTCAGTCAGCTCCTGTGTCATGGGCTACACTCAGACACTTAAGTATATCCTTGCCCAAACTATCACATGCAGGGACTAGCGGTAGTCCCTTTTTCTTCACCATGCCGTCTGAGAAAGTTGACTGCCTGACTTGAGCTCTATCTTCATTATCAGTGAAAGGGGCATAATGTTTTGCTCCATATAGTTGTGACTATCAAATCAGAGAATAGATATGAAAAATCTCTGTAAAGGAAGGAGTGAAATGTAAATGTGAGGTATTATAATTAGGAGAATATTAGTTTTAAAATGTTCTCTTATTTCACTACTAATCAGTAAAACTGATGAAAATTGTGATTGTTTAGATCGAAAGAGGAAACGTGGATGGAACAGGTCGCATGATCCTGATACACCAACTTTCCCACCCCTGGGGAATTGCAGTCTTTGGTTCCTTCCTTTATTATACTGATGAACAGTATGAGGTCATTGAAAGAGTTGAGAAGGCTACTGGGGCCAACAAAGTAGTCTTGAGAGACAATATTCCAAATCTGAGAGGACTTCGAGTTTATCACAGACGCAGTAAGTATTTGTCGCTGAAACACATTCATGGATGTGTAATGCACATTCACACATCTACACACTTACATCTGTAAGTGCATGCCCACACACAGTGCCATGTACACACACGTGCATACAAATTGAAGTTACCCAAAATATTTTAAAGAATGATAACCGTGTCTTAAGCATGGTTAAGTGTGAAAGGCTAATCTGGCATCTGAAAGGCTAGATTGGCTTCAGAGTAAGTTTATTTTATTTCTTTTTCCATTACTTTTAATTCCTAACTTTGCTTTTGCTTCATAGCACTCCCTGATATATGATCTACTAGTTTGTTTATTGTCTGTGTTGCTTGTTAGAATATAACCTCCATACAGGCAGGCATTCTGTCTGTCTTGTTTACTGCTCCATACCTAGTGACAGGAATAGTGCCTGGCACAGAGAAAGTGCTCAGGAAGTATTTGCTGGATGACGTCTGCTGGATAAGCGCTAACAGGATAGGATTTTTAATCTTAAAATGAATACTTTTGGTTGTTGCCTATTTTAACATGTTATTCTTTCAAACATAATCTAACTTTTGCTTTGCCCTCTTAAATTAGCGTTATGATATAGGGGTTATTTTTTACAGTGTTGACATATTTTATAGCTTTTAGTCTCCAACCAAAGTTTATCAATTTGTTTCCTGGCCTATAACCTAGGTTTGTCACTTGGTATTTATTTTTATAACATGTGAAAAAAAATGCATGCTATAAAAATTAATATCTTTATTTTTGTAGAGAATATTCTTTAAATACTCTTTTTTTATATACTTTAAAACAAATGTCCATCACATTGTTGATCATGTAATTAAAGTGATAAAATTTTAAGGGCATAGGTCAACAGGGCAAAAATGAACAGATTTGTATACTGACCTCCGTAATCCTCGTATGATTTTCAGAAGAAAAACAATTGAAACCCCATTCTCTAACTATTATAAAATAATTGGGGTACTATTTTAATACTGTTAAGTGTTATTGTATAGACTCTAGCCTCTCTAATATAGTTTTTAGTTTGTTAACTCAGCTACTATATGTTTGTTATTAATTTTCGTAATGAATTATTTGGCAACCAAATTTTAAAAATTTGAGATGGAGCGGTAAGTAGGTAGGGTCAAAAGTTACAAACTGATTTGTGATTTCATTTAGATGCTGCCGAATCCTCAAATGGCTGTAGCAACAACGTGAATGCCTGTCAGCAGATTTGCCTGCCTGTACCGGGGGGATTGTTCTCCTGCGCTTGTGCCACTGGATTTAAGCTCAATCCTGATCATCGGACCTGCTCTCCATATAACTCTTTCATTGTCGTTTCGATGCTGTCTTCAATCAGAGGCTTTAGCTTGGCAGTGTCGGATCATTCAGAAGCCATGGTGCCAGTAGCAGGCCAAGGTATGCCAACTCCAATAAAAGTGAGATTTGACTCCGTCTGGTGCCAAGTTGAAATCCTTGGTGTCATAAAAGCATTTCTTCGTGTTTGGCTTCAGCAAATAATGAAGCTTGTCTTTCCCTTTAAATCACCTGGCTCAGCTTAAAGTGGTTCTCAAACTTTAGTGTGCATCCAAATCACCTGGAGGGCTCATTACACCACAGCTAGAGGCCCCATCCCCAGATTTTTCTCATTTAGTAGTCTAGATGGGGCTAGAGAATCTGCCTGTCTATTATAACAAATTCCCAGGTGATGTTGCTGGCCCACGGACCACACTGAGAACCACAGGCCTTGAGCAATATAGAATGTAGCATGAGTTTGCCAGAAGTATTACAGAGTTGGTGCTCAAAAGAACTGTGTTCTTACTGTTCAGTGAAGATTTAGGGTAGAAGGTATACTACTAGTTAATATAGTAAGACATAGTCCATATTTGGTGAATTGAAGTAAAAGAGTTCATAGTATTGGTGTCTCATTAATAATCACTTTATGCTTATGAACTGTGAATTGATAACTTGCCTCCTAGATGAACCAAGGTTTTTAGGTATATGTTACCATAAGAGGAACTAAGAGTTTTTTAGCATCACAAAGAGTATGTCACAGGCTAAAGACAGCAAAAGAAAGAAAGAAACAAAAAACAGAGAGAGAGAGAGAAACAGATAGAAAGAGAGAGAGAGAGATAGAAAGAAAGAAAGAAAAAGAAAGGAAAGAAGGAAGGGAAGGAGGAAGGGAGTGAGGGTAGAAAGAAAAGAAAAAAGGATGAAGATATTGAAGGGAGGGAAGGGATGGTCAGAAGAGTCAGAAATGAATCTGGAGAAAGGAGTCGGCTTCTAGCACCATACCTGCTCCTGCTTGATGGGTATATTAATTTCTACATGTACGCATGACTCATCTTTGTTTTTTCTTATCTAAAAAGTTATGGATGTAAGTTATCATCTTGTAAAGATATTAAAAATTCAGTGTTTTTTTCCTCCCAACTTTTCATTTAAAAAATTTTCAAACCCAGAAAAGTTGAAAGGTACAGCAAACATTTTTATACCTTTCACCAAGATTTGACAATTGCTAACATTTCACTATGTTTTAGCTCTCAATCTATGTGTATGCATGTGTGTACATACATATACATACACACTCATTTTTTATGAATCTTATGAAAATGAATTTCAGATATCATGACACTTTACCCCTTCATACTTTAGTACACAGCTCCAAAGGGCATTATCATCTAATATTCATATTCATATTTCTCCAGTTGGCCTCAGAATGTTTTAGTTAGCTGTTGTTTTGTTCCAGCCAAGATCTAATTGGGATTCATGCATCGCATTGGGAATATTTCTTTAGTTTCTTCTAATCTGGAATAGTCACCCCTAGCTTTTCACTAGGACATTGATGTTTCGAAGAGGCAGACTTGTTGTCTTTTAGACTCCCACACTGAGACTTAGTCTGAGTATTTCTTCATAGTGTCATTTAACCTTTCAGTTTATACCCTGCATTTCCCATGAAATGGAAGTTAGGTTCAATTGTTTGTCAGATCAAGGTTAAACACATTTGACAAGAATACTTCATAGGTGAAGCTATGTACTTGATACAGAATCTTGTCAGGAAGAATGTAACGTCAGCTTGTCCTGCTTTTAGTGATGTTTGATTTTGATCACTTGGTTAAGGTGGTCACCACTAAATCCTTGTTTTTTAAATGTTTATTTTTCTCTTTTTTAATTTGTATGAAATCTGTGGAGCCTCACTTTGGCCCCAAAAATATCTTGCTTCCCAAGCTCTTTACCTACTGGTTTTAGCAGCCATTGATAATCCTTGTCCGAAATGATTCTTTAATTGGGGGCTGCAAAATGGTGATTTTTCTTATTCTATCATTCCTTCTACATTTATTAGATAATATTCTGTTATAAGGAAAAATTCTCCTTTTTCCACAATTTATCTTTTAAGAAAATTTATTATCATTGTGGATTCAAGTTTTTATTTTTCAAATTCAGCGTGTTATAATCAATTACTGCAATTACTCCTTTGGTGTTCCAATTGATCCATTTGGCCAGGGAGAGCCTCTTCAATTGGCCACTTGCATGCTTCTGACATGGTCACATCAGTGTTTTGAGTGCTTCCTTGCTTCTTTGTACATTAAGCTGTTCCATGCTCACCTTGTACCTTCCCAGCCCAAACCTACAATCAACCATTTCTCCCAGGCACCAGAGCTCCTTATTGTGGGAAATGGTATTTAGAAACCAAGATCTGGGTGGTAGTGTGCTCATTGCATCTGGGAAGAAAAGGAGTTTTATTCTGTAATGGGGAGATGGTCAGAGCAGGGGGTTGGGAATCAGGGTTTCAGAGGAAGTTCAGACATGTAAAAGTTCTAGTTGCAGCCAGAGCATTGTTTAGTGATCTTTCCTTAATCATTCCAGGACGAAATGCACTGCATGTGGATGTTGATGTCTCTTCTGGCTTTATTTACTGGTGTGATTTTAGTAGCTATGTGACATCTTATAATGCAATTCGTAGAATTAAGCCAGATGGGTCATCTTTGACAAACGTCGTCACACATGGGATAGGACTAAATGGAGTACGTGGTATTGCAGTGGATTGGGTAGCAGGTATGTAAGCTGTATAGTGATTTTATTGTGTTTGCATCTCGGTTGTCTTATTTTATGCTAGAAAGTTTAACCTCACTACATGTGTCACAGATTTGTTTTTCTAGACAATTATTGAGCTCATTTAAGATAATTTGAATTGTACATTTAGATTAAGCCATGTGTCTGTTGAATAAATGATAAAATGTTTCATTGACAAATTCATAACTGATTGATCATTTTATTCTATTACTAACATAATGAAAACTGCAGGCAAAAATGGCTAGAAATATTAAATTTTGTGGATTTGTTTTTTTCTACTCTTAGATTTGTACACTTTCTCTATCAGTAATTATAGTGAAATGCCTCACCCAATACTGCATTAACTTAGTTGTATTGATTCATGGACATAAGCTTGAATTACCACTTATTTTTAATGACACATTGGGAGAAAAATGTATTATAATTTTTGGAATGTAGTCTAATTCTATACAAAATAGTTATTGCATGTTATCAAGCTTTGTAAGTAGGCATCTCTTAGAAATATTAACATGTATTATGAAATCTAGATATTATAAGAGTTTATTGCAAAATGTAAACATGGTAATATGGGTAAATGAGGCTTTAATTGGATTTCCAAACCCCATTCCTGATTACACAATTACTATATCTGAGGGTATAGATAAAGCAGAGGTCAACAAACTATGGCCTGTGGGTCAAAGACGGCCCATTGCCTATTTTTGTAAATAAAATTTTATTGGATCACAGCTATGCCCTTTTGTTTATGCACTATCTATGGCTGCTTTCATGTTACAATGGCAGAGTCAGGTACTTGTGAAAGAAACCATATGCTCTGCAAAGCCTGAAATATTTACTGTCTGGCCCTTTACAGAAAATGTTTGCCAACTCTAAATTAAAAAGGATTAGAAATGAAAATGTGTATATATATATATATATATATATGTGTGTGTGTGTGTGTGTATATATATATATATGTGTATGTGTGTATATATATAGTGCTCTATGTGTGTGTGTTTATATACACACACACACACACACATATATGTAGCAAGTAGAATTAAGTTATGGAAAAGATGTATCAGTAACATTTCACATAGGCCTGATTTCTCTAGAGGTATTTTGAGTCAGATACAGAAACAAAATCTGTAGGCCTTGGTAGCAATATTGATAGTTCGACAACAGACTTTCAACTACATGGAATGAATAATTTTGGATCATTGTCTATTCAGTATCATTTTCATACCATTATCTTTGTATTCTAGCATCTATATTGTGCTATCATGCCCAAAGGGAGATAGACTTTTGTTTTGGTGGCTTTTAGAAGGTTCACGGGATGAAAACATCTATATTAGTTAGAAAGACTAGAGAAGAACCTCATGTTAATCTTAAACACAAAGAACATTTGATAACGTCACTACAATCTGAGATTGTGCTAGCTCTCCCTCTTTGCTACTTTCATCAAGTTATGCTATGATAATGTATATTGAGAGTCTTTGGAGTAAACATTCAATGCTTCAGGTAGAAGAGGAAGGACATTCTAGAAAATATACCTTTCAGTAGAAAGTGGGCTATGAGGTTTGCTATGAATTTTAATCTACTTTAAAAGCTGAAGATAGGCACATTCTTTCCAAATCTGAAGAAGCAATCTCTTTAGTTCCTAAGACTAAATACTTATTTTTCTAAGCCTAAAATGAGGCATTTATTTATCATCTTGGAAAAGACAATGTATAGAGACCAAACCTCAACCTTACATATTTTGTTCTGAATTTGAAAAGGTATCCCCTTTTTTTCTTCTTGGTTTTCCATTCATCGACATGCTCTTTCATTTTCCTGTAGGAAATCTTTATTTCACCAATGCCTTTGTCTCTGAAACATTAATAGAAGTTCTTCGGATCAATACTACCTACCGCCGTGTTCTCCTTAAAGCCACAGTGGACATGCCTAGGCATATTGTTGTAGACCCCAAGAACAGATACCTCTTCTGGGCTGACTATGGGCAAAAGCCAAAGATTGAACGTTCTTTTCTTGACTGTACCAATAGAACTGTGCTTGTCTCAGAGGGCATTGTCACACCACGGGGCTTGGCAGTGGACCATAGCAATGGCTACGTTTACTGGGTTGATGATTCTTTAGATATGATCGCAAGAATTCATTTTGATGGAGAGGAATCTGAAATGATTCGTTATGGCAGTCGTTACCCAACTCCTTATGGCATCACTGTTTTTGGAAATTATATCATATGGGTGGATAGGAATTTGAAGAAAATCTTCCAAGCTAGCAAGGAACCAGGGAACACAGAACCACCAATAGTGATAAGAGACAATATCGACTGGCTAAGAGATGTGACCATCTTTGACAAACAAGTCCAGGCCCGGTCACCAGCAGAGGTCGACAACAACCCTTGCTTGGAAAATAATGGTGGATGTTCCCATTTCTGCTTTGCTCTACCTGGACTACACACCCCAAAATGTGGCTGTTCCTTTGGAACTCTGGAAAGTGATGGCAAGAGCTGCTCCATTTCAACAGAAAATTTCCTTGTCTTTGCCTTGGCTGATTCCTTGAGAAGCTTACATTTGGACCCTGAAAACCACAGCCCACCTTTCCAAACAATAAATGTGGAAAGAACTGTCATGGCTCTAGACTATGACAGCGTAAATGATAGAATCTATTTCACAGAAAGTGTAAACCTTGACCGTGGCCAGATTTCCTACGTCAGCCTGTCTTCAGGGATCCGTACCCCAACTGTCGTTGCTTCAGGTAAGTGCACTCCGGGTGCTGCTTGTCTTAGAAATAGACACAATGGGGTCAGCACACACAGATGACTGCATATTGACACTCTAACGCCTTTGTGTGTGTGTTGTGTGTGTCTGTCTGCTGGTGTGTGTCCAGATATAGGGACTTCTGGTGGCATTGCCTTTGACTGGATCAATAGAAGAGTTTATTACACTGACTACATCAACCAGACGGTTAATTCCATGGCTGAAGATGGGACTAAGCGGTCTGTGATAGCCCGCGTTTCAAAACCAAGATCAATTGTGTTAGATCCTTGCCGAGGGTATGCCATCATCTTCTTTATTGTCTTTCTGTCTGCTTATTTCTGGAAAGAATGGGGCCTGACATTATTTTATGTTCATAGAGAGACAATGTTTTATGGGCGTATAAAACCATGGCTATAGATTCAAGGGTGAAAGAGTATTGAGTGATTTTACCTGGGAAGGAGGGTGCAATACATACATCAGTACTCTGACTCAGTAAATTCCTTTTGGGCTAGTTGTGTGGGTGGGAATGGAATAGGGGTTCTTTTGCCTTATTAATGACAATTTGCAATTAAAGAATGCTGCCTTTTTTTTTTTTTAAAGTAAAGATGTCTATGGGGTTCCTTGCGGTGAATTAATTATGATTTCTCTTGTATGACTAGGTACCTGTACTGGACTGACTGGGACATTAATGCCAAAATCGAGAGAGCCACATTGGGAGGAAACTTCCGGGTACCCATTGTGAACAGCAGCCTGATCTGGCCCAGTGGGCTGACCCTGGACTATGAGGAGGGCCTTCTTTACTGGGTGGATGCTGGGCGGTACGTGTCTTTGGTTACTCATGCAGATGTTAATGAGAAGAGTCTTCTTTCCATTTCCAAAGAAGAGGGATTTGCGTAATGTAATGAAAATATAATATGCCAGGTAGACATTGCTAAAATGTAGAATCACAGTTTTAGGAACTATATTATATTCTAGCTTTGTGAACATATCTGTCAAAATTTATCTATATCATAAATTGAATAATTATTAACTGAAAGACATCTAAAGATGCATTACTAAGTACATTTATAATTTCAATCATAATTACAAATGCATTTGCTGAATTTATAATTAAAAATGTAATTACCCAATTTATAGTCTGCAGAACCTAGGTAACTACCATAAAATTTGAATGACTTTTATTCATTTTTATTTATTTATATTTTTAAGAGATAGGGTCTTACTCTGTTATCCACGCTGGAGTGCGGTGGCACGATCATAACTCACTGCAACCTCCAGTTCCTGGGCTCAAGCAATCCTCTGGCTTTAGCCTCTTGAGTAGCTGGGACTACAAGCACACACCACTATGCTCAGCTAATTATATTTATTTTTTATAGAGACAAGGTCTCACTATGTTGTCCAGGCTGGTCTCAATCTTCTGGCCTCAGGTGATCCTCTTGCCTTGGCCTCCCAAAGTGCTGGAATTACAGAAGTGAACCACTGCATCTGGTCTGAATGACTTTTAAATGCACACTGATATTAAGTTTTTTCTGAGCTTTAGCATTCAATGTCTTTTAAAAAATGCTTTTCTGTAGTCTTTTTTGGTTATCTTTTCTAATAGACTCTTCTCTAGCAAGCTTCTTCTCAGCAAATTTTTTAATGTTTTCTTTTTGTCAATTCTAATTTTGTATGTAACTTTTGCAAGTAATGCCAGAATGTCTCACATTCCAGTCATCCTAAGTGATTTTTTTGTTTTTATTATGGTTGGCATCTACATGTCAGGAATCCTAACTTTTCTTGGTTATTTCTTCGTAATTTTGGTCTTGTGATGCTGTGCACCTAACATCCTGATCTTTTTGTTATTCTCTCATTTGAAATTGGGGTCATTCTAGGCAAACACCTCTAGTTACCCAATAAATGTCACATCGAAAAAGTCACTAATGGAGTGGAATGGAAAGGTAATTAACATTTATTGAGAGTCTACTATGTGCCCAACACTGAGTTCCATGCATTACATGGATCATTTCTTAATGTTCTCATATTTCTAATGTCAACCTGGTTCCTTTTGTAGGATTACCATTAATATTTGGAGATCAGTGATTTATATATGCCATTGTTTGATAAGCAAACAAGCCCTCTTGTCACCAGAAGAAACATTTCTGGCTACCATATGCCTCACTTGAAAAGAAAGTTGGGGGCTTGTATAAAGCAATGGTTAGGCCCAGGATTGGGCTGCCAGCTGAGAAACTTATTCATTCTAGATTTTAACATTTTTTTTTTTTTTTACTTTATTTTAGGCAGAGGATTGAACGCAGCACTCTAACAGGCACGCAGCGTGAAGTCATCGTCAGCACAGCTTTTCATACTTTAGGCTTGGCTCTCTACGGCCAGTATATTTACTGGACTGAATTGTACACAAAAAAAATTTACCGAGCTAACAAATATGATGGGTCAGGTCAGATTGCAATGACCACGAATTTGTTCGCCCAGCCTACGGGTATCAGCGTTGCTGTGAAGGACAAGCAACAGCAGTGTAGCAATCCTTGTGACCAGTTTAACGGGGGCTGCAGCCACATCTGTGCACCAGGTAAGGCATTGGCCGTGAAGATTAAAGCGGGAAAAATGATGATCTTGAGAACAACTGGTAAGGAAGACTGAAGGAATAATCGATTCTAACAGGAGAGAAAAAATCCAAATCCCCCTTGTTTTTAGAATAATTTGTGAAATAGATATGGGGTTGTATTTTGAGAGGAAGTCTTTGGTTTCTATTCAGTACAGAGCCTTTTATCAAGGCATTTTAAATTCCTGCGTGGTGGTCGTATAAAGCAAGATGAGGGCTTTGTCTGCCCCTCTTCATGAGTTGAGTGGGAATTCCATCGATGAGCTTACCTTCCTTATAAGGGGATTTAACTTTTCCGCTTAGGAGGTATTATTTATAGCTTGAAATATTTCCAGTGGTATCTGAGGTCATGATCTTGTGAGTATCATAGTGCATTTTACAATAAATTCATGGGAAGATGTGCCTTTTGATATCATTGCTTTGCAAATTTTGCTGAGAAGAGAGAGTCGTTGCTACTTCAGATGCGAAATAGTTGTTTAAAGATGAGAGTGAATTAGAACGTTTGTTAGAAATTGGTGGTTACTTTTCTTGGTGGGAAAATGACTCAGAACATAGTTTAAAGGTTAATGGGCAGAATTTCCATGGCTTATCTTAGCATTTAACGTTGAAGCCATTGCAGGTGTTATTCTAGAGGAGACAACGTAATGATTGCTTTGCTAATCCTTTGCTTCTTCTGGGTCTACTTTTCTTCAGGTCCCAGTGGCGCCGAGTGCCAGTGTCCACACGAGGGCAACTGGTATCTGGCCAACAACAATAAGCACTGCGTCGTGGACAACGGCGCACGATGCAGTGAATCCTCCTTCACCTGTGCCAACGGGCGCTGCATCATGGAAGAGTGGAAATGTGACGGCGACAATGACTGTGGCGATGGCAGTGACGAGGTGGAAAGTGTCTGTGGTGAGTTGGGCTCTGCACTTTTGTGAGGAGCTACTGACATCTTTATGCCACGTGTTTGGTACAGAATCCTGCTGTGTGTAAACGGACTTGAAATTTGTGCCCAAGCATCTTATTAGAGCTGAAAAACATTTACTCTGATAATCCAAACTGCGTTTCTGTTTTTTTTTTTTTTTGAGATAGAGTCTCATTCTGTTGCCCTGGGTGGAGTGCAGTGGCATCATCATAGCTCACTGCAGCCTCAAACTCCTGGGCTCAAGGGAGCCTTCTGCCGCAGCCTCCCGGAGTGGTAGGATTACAGGCATGAGCCACTGCACCCTGGCCTGCATTTCTGTTAAATTTCTCTGTAGTGGTTAAGAACAAAAGCACTGGATTAAACACCTAGTTATTCCATTTACAGTCCGTATAGCTCTGGGAAAGTTACTTAGCCTTCCAATCCTCAGCTCCATCTGTACAGAGTGAGTAAAGCACAGTAGACTTTCTCAGGGAGTTCTGCAGTTAGTTACCTTTTTCCAGCAGACAGCTATAGGAGCCAGGAGTTTTATCCAAATAAAACTGTATTTGCATGCTTTTCTGTGATTGAGAGAAATTGAGATTATAGAGAAACAAAGTGACTGATTTTTGCTTAAATACTTCATTTATTGAAAGAAGGTGTGAACATATTTTGCTAAATCTAACTAATTCGGAGTGTTATCTCACTTTGCATGCAGTCCGATTTGCAGCCCTTTTTGTCTTGAAAGGTAAATGCAAAGTGTCCATTTTATATAATTGTATCTTTTTAGAAGTTAGGATAATGCTTTAATCAAGGGGGATTTTTGAATACTTTTTCCTCTTCTTAGCACTTCACACCTGCTCGCCGACAGCCTTCACCTGTGCCAATGGGCGATGTGTCCAATACCGCTATCGCTGTGATTACTACAATGACTGCGGTGACGACAGTGACGAGGCAGGGTGCCTGTTCAGGGACTGTAACGCCACCACAGAATTTGCTTGCAATAATAGAAGGTGCATACCTCTTGAGTTTGTCTGCAATGGTAGAGACAACTGCCACGACAATAACACCTCAGATGAGAAAAACTGCCGTAAGTTTATCTTAAGTGCTTGTTGTGCTTTTGGGTCTGAAGTCTTAGATCATGGGAGATGAAATTTTGTATAAAAACAAAGGCTTTAAACTAAGGATTTCTCTAAAACATCAATTTTCTTTTAATATATTCTACTAAATGATTTTACAAACAACTCTATCTAACATTTGAATTATTCATTTAAACTATTGGATCTATACAACCATTGCATATTTTAACTTTGAGTATTTTGTCCTTGGCTTGTATATATGCTAGATTAAAATTTCCTTGATAGAATTTTTGATTATTTTAAAGCCTTAGCAATAGTTTCTGACAAAAATGATTGTATGAATGCATTGTGGTTAATGTTTGTTGTATGAAAAGCTGTGTAATACTGTGTTGACCAAAACAGTTTTTCCGGTAAATAGCTTTTTAATTAATTGATTTTTCCAAACTTTCTGGGATTTGTACCTTAGCATCTTGGGAAAACAAAAGACTGGACTCAGCCACTTACCCAAGAAGACCTCGTTTTGTCGTATTTAGAAATTATAGTGTTGGGTGATCATTCCTTTTCGACTTTCATTACTTCTAGGCCTTTCCAGTGGTCAGAGCTAGGAAATACGGTTTTTAAAGAAACAATAAATTTGCATTGATATTTCCCATTTAAATTTAAGATTACACGTTGTTTATTTTTTAGATTTTATAATCACGTCTCTTCTCATGGTTAAAATTTTGGTTCCTAATGACATTACCATAATTACTTATTTGTTTTATTCTACAGTAATTTCAAAATGCCTGTAATAATTTCAAAATTATTATAAGCACACAAATAATACTATTAATAATACTGAATACAAGGTTCTTGTTTTTAGATTATGTCCCCCTAGAGATATGCAGTCAAAATACAGATTTTAAAGACATTCGAATTTTTTTCTCTGTAGGGTTACGCTATCGACTTGATATACAGTCACTTTCATTTGTTACTTTTTCCAATTTTAAATTATTTTTTCCATTTTTATTTCATTGATTTTATTTGTACAAAATAACGTACATGGTTCCAAAGTTAAAACTATACAACAGGTGCATTTCCATACGCCATACAACAGGTGCATTTCCATACACCATACAACAGGTGCATTTTATCTTTTCCTCTCCTCTCTGCTCCCTCCATGCTCTTCTCAGTCTATCTAGAGGGGTAACAGTTTTATTCATTTATCTTTCTTTATTGCTCTTGTTTTTAGTATAAACATCTCTCTCTCTTTTTCTCTTACTACACATATACACACACTGTACATACACTCATATCATTCTTTTTCTTACTCAAAAGATAACTTAGTGTTTTGAATCTTGCTTTCTGACCATTAACATATATCCTGGAGATAACACTGTCATTACTTATCAATATATAGAGATCTTCTTTATTCCTTTAATAGCTACATATTACTCCATGGTGTGGACATGCCAGTTTATTTAACCAAGAGTTGGGACTCTTGTTGTTACCATTAATTAACGAAATCAGATGATTTAAATTACAAAGCAACCCCCATCTCCCCCCACCCCCTGTATCAGTTGGAAACATCTCTTTTTGCTGTAGAATCCATAGGTCCTGGATTCTGCCTCACTGATAGCAGGATCCATCTCTGAAAATGCCTCCCTTCCAGGGGTTTGCATTCTGCCATAGATCTGTTAGCACGGACATTGTTTGCCATACGTATTTGGTGGATATGTTCTCAATGATTGTCTGGTTGTCTTTTTCAAGCTGATCGCACTTGCCAGCCCGGATACACAAAATGTCAGGGTACAAATATTTGTATTCCTCGCCTTTACTTGTGTGACGGAGACAATGACTGTGGAGATATGAGTGATGAAAACCCTACTTATTGCAGTGAGTAAGATAAAACTGCTTCTCTTTATGTCATGCCAGAGATGCACGTCTTGAGCTAACAACACAAAGATAATATAGCGTGGGCATTTGGGCTAATTTCAATTGTCATCTCAAGTAGTTGCAGTAGGCAATTGCTTTAGGATGTGACTGCAGGATTACGAGAAGCTCCTTCTCTCTGTTCCCTGACTGGAATCCCCAGACCCCAGATATTTCTTCCAGAAATCTGCTGCACTCGGAGAGTCGTTTCTCCCCATGTTGATGGACTTCTGTCTTCTCGGACTCTAGGCCCTCATAATTTACTCCTAATATCATTGTAGTAGCCATTAGGAACTGAAAAATTTCAGAAACCTCTATTTCGTATTTAGCAATTTGGTCTATTCAGACAATTTCCTATATTTATAGCTCAAATGAAAAGGCCTTTCTTAAGCTTGATAACTTTGAGACTATTAGTATAAATAGATACATAAGTTAAGAATTTAGTAATTGCTTTTCCCTGTTAGAGGTATATGTAATTAAACTCTGATCACTGGTCCCCTCCCAAGGAAACCAAAGGGCACGACAATAATTTGTCACCAGGCCAGGCTACAGTCCAAGAAGAGGAATCTGTTGTAATAACAGCAGCGTGAGGAAGCAGAATTCGGGTTGCAGCGATGAGACAGGGTTAGGCAGATTGGAGTTATTGCTGACCTTTGAGGGACCTCTGCTTTCTTGTCCTTTTCTCCCGGCAAATCATCAGATACTGTGCACTAGAGCAAGAGAGTCATAGAGACCAGAACAATTACAAGACTTGATTCAGGTTTGTACCCACGTAACAATTTAGAAAATACATATGACCAGAGCTCCCTAAGGTTACTTGAGGAAAAAATTAATGTTCAAACATAGGCAGAGTCCCCCATTTACTCAGGTAAAAGTACCGTATTACAAGGATGAATAAGAGGAAAACTTTGCCACCTCTCTAGAACCATGGTCTAACATGTTGTGTGTGAGCTGAGCTCCGATATGGTCATGCTATTGTTTTTGCTTTTAATTATTATTTCTAAATAATTTATGTATTTAATTTTATATTATAGTGGGAAAAATGAAATCAAGACTGCTTATACATAATTTATGATTTCATTTATCACAATGATAGTTCTTTAGTATTTTCTAAAAATACACTTAATTTTTGGATTTCTCGAATCCAGAAAAAATATTCCTGGAATTGAGGCGGTATTGCCTTCCTTTTCTCTCCTGTATTCCTCCCTCCCCACAGAAAGCTTACACAAAAGTCCATTTTCCAGCCTCAGTCTTCCTTTCTTGGCGACTATTATCTAGTTCAGAGATATAGGCAGATTGTTAAGACTGATGAAAACGCACTGTGTGTTTTGTTCATGGATTTTATCTTCTTTCCTCCTGCAGCCATTCACACGTGCAGCAGCAATGAGTTCCAGTGCACATCTGGGCGCTGTATTCCTCACTACTGGCACTGTGATCAAGAAACAGATTGTTCTGATGGCTCTGACGAACCTGCCTCTTGCGGTAAGAGAGTAAGCAAGCATGGAAAGCATTATGATGCAGCTACACAAGCTCGGTTTCTTCCATCCACTTCAAATGCAGACTAGCTTACGCTCCCTGCCCCAGCTCTCCGCTGGGTTGCTGAAACCACCCAGCAGACATTTATTAAAGACCCGTTAGTGCAGGGTACTGTGTGGGGAGCTGTATGGAAGTTGCTGATTGATGCTGATGTAAAGAGATTATGGTGGTGATACACCCAATATAGTGCCTGGCTAATTTTAGTTGACTCTCAGTTGGAATTTCTGTATTTGTCTGAGTTCTAAGACTATTGGAGGATGCAAAAGTGATTGGAATCATCACATACATGGGGAATGGGACATATTATGGGCACACATCCTCTTTCTGTTGTCTCTGTGCCAGCTCATGAAGTGAGATCCCATGACCATCTGAACTTCCCAAGAAGTTCCAGGGGCCCTCTTGTTATATTCCTGGATGCAGCTATGCCCTGTTTGTATTTGATGGCTGCTCTTTACTTTTGCAAATTCTAATCTTCTAGGGCTGTCTGGAAAGTATCCAGCCATTGTTAATATAACGAGAATGGTTACATGGCTGGATACTTTCTGGCCAGCCCTCATATGTCCAGGCACCTTTTTTTACATTATTGTAAAAATATAAAGGAATTATTTTCCTCATTCCTTTTTTTATCTGTCAATAAATCATATTGCTATATAGGGGTCAGAAAATTATGGCTGTGGGCCAATTGCCCATCTTTATAGGTAAAATTTTATTAGAATGCACCCACGTACTGTCTATGGCTGCTTTGCTGCAATGTCAAGTAGGTGCGACAGAGAATATTTGGCCTGTGAGCCTAAAATATTTACTATCTAGTTAAGAAGAAGTTTGTGACCCTTGTTGTGTAGTCTTTATATTCCTTTTTAATGACTATAGTATTCCAGGGAGTGGTTATATTATCATCGAGTTAACTGCCTCTATTATTAAGCATTGGGTTGCCTTTATTCCTCTATTATGAATATTGCTGCTGTAAATACTGTCATATAGAAAATGTTTTATTTTGGGAATATTTTCTTAGGGCCATTATTATAGTTTTATAGCTGAAGTCAAACTGTTTTCTATTCCTGTTTTTTCTCAGGTTTAAATTCTGTGGCTCGTAGTTGGAGAGAGGTATTTAGAGCTCTCCATTAAGTTCTTTTTCCCCAAGCTGAAAGTTTTGTAGAAAGCAATGGCACATAGAGCTTTGAGGATGTGTAAAAGAAATAATTAGTAACTGTGAAGTGAGTAGAATAATGTTAGAGATTCATTCAAATAAATGAATTATTGGTTTAAATATATGAATGAATATGAATTTCCAAACTTCTCCATGGCAATCAAAGTCATAGTAATAGTAATTAGAACCAATTGCCTGACATATTTAAATAAAAATAAACTCAGAGCCTGTATGTGAATATGTTCACATTGTAGTAATTCAAGCAATGATATGCAGAAGTATATATACATACACACACACACATACATATTTGAGACAGGGTCTGGCTTTGTCACCCAAGCTAGAGTGCAGTGGTGTCATTATAGCTCACTGTAACATCAAACTCCTAGGCTCAAGTGATCCTCTTGCCTCAGCCTCCTGAGTAGGTGGGACTATAGGCGTTTGCCACCATGTCTGGCTAATTTTTATATATTTTTTTTTGTAGAGACAGGGTCACACTCTTGCTCAGGTTAGTCTTGAACTCCTGGCCTCAAGCAATCCTCCCACCTCACCTGTCAAAGTGCTAGGATTACAGGTGTGAGCCACCATGCCTGACTCACAGAAGTATATTTTAAAGAAATAAGATGTATACAAAAAAGTAAAATTCACATTTCTTGATCCTTCTCCATTCCCTCACTTGTCAAAGATAATCAGAATTAGGAATGGATGTGAATTCTCCTTACCTTTAGCTATATATTGTAATATATGGTTTTAAAAAACACAAATGCGATCTTACTGTACATATTTTTCTGCAATTAGCCCCCCATTCTTTTTTAGCTTAATAACATCTTGTCAGCATGTTAGAAAATACAGTTCTACCTCATTCCTTTGTACTGCCAAATGCATCTAAAATATGGATGTTCCATGTGTTTTTATCCTTTTCCTAATTATTGGGCATTTAGATTGTTTCCATTTTTTCACTATGAAAAATAATGCTGAAATGAACATTCCTTTTAGAAACTTCTTTGTGCATATGTGGGAAGGTTCTTATAGACTAGATTTCTGAAAGCGGTTCTTCTGTGTCAATGGGGATATGTCTCTTCAAAAAGTCTGGCTCAACGTACACACCTTGCATTCCAGCTTCTGAAAGGGCCTGTTTCTCCTTACTGTTATCATTGTGCTGTGTCTTTAACAGCTACTATTAAATTTTCTTTTGTCTTGGGCTAATTTGAGGGAGCCCTGGGTTTTTGGGACTATGACAACTTGATTAGTTAAATAGGAACATGTGGAGTTAGGATTAAAGGATTTGGATCAGTGATGGCTAATTTAAAGTAGAAGAGTGACTTACTTTAATTCAATAAATACTTATTAAACACCTATGTTCTAGACACATTTGGGCTTCATCCATCAGTGAGTGAGACAAAGATCTCTGTCCACATGGAGCTAAATATTCTTAAAAGGGGAAACAGGCAGCAAATAGGTAAATTGTGTAGTGTATCGAAAGTGGAGATGGTTTGCACAAAACAAAATGGTTTGGGATGAAAAGTAGATTTTATTAATACAATAGAAACATTTGAAATAGCAGGTAATTTATATCATCCCTGGGGAAAAGACTATTATTTCTCTACCATACCTGTAAGGGAACGTTGAATCTCATCCTAATCACCAAAGATAATTAAGGCTTTGCATTGTCAGTCAACTACTTTTACCTAAAATCATCAGTCACTGGTACGAGTCTCACTGGAGGACCTGCCCTAGGTGTGTACAACTAGGTAATGCTCTGTGTCGAGTTTTCTAGACAACCCATGTATAGCCAGCTTCTCTCTAGATTCCTGGACTGCAAACTGCTCTTTTCACTCAGTGTGCTTTTTATCTTTTCAGGGCACCCTGAGCGAACATGCCTCAGTGAGGAGTTCAAGTGTGATGGCGGGAGGTGCATCCCAAGAGATTGGATCTGTGATGGTGACAATGACTGCGGGGATATGAGTGATGAGGATGGAAGGCACCAATGTGGTAAGCAAAGCCGATGAATTCTCTACGGAGTCACATTCCAGGGAAACCCTGTACAGTTGTTTTTCTGTGTTTGGAGAGTCTGAATGCAGATTCCTCTCTAATTGAACGAACACCGGCAGAATGTCACTTTTGTTTCTTCTCTCTGGAATTGCTTGTTATCATTCACTTAAATGCTTTAGAAAGATGAAAAATGACTTTATATTTGCCTTCTTTCTTTTGTGTTTGGCTAATGGAAATGTTCCACATTTCAAGAACAAATTAAGAGAACTTGGTCACCCACTCTTGATAGTAGCTTTAACAGTGAAGCAGTTAACTGTGTCCAGTTTCATCTGTCACCTTAAAGCTGGTACGGGGGGTTGTTATTCCTCTTCAATAGGTTATGGAACACCATTTCCATTACCAACAGAATATGGAATTCTTAGCTAAGGTGTCTTAAAAGAGTGTCATTCCATGGTGGGATGATAAAATCAATGGCTCCCAATGTTTGCATTTGATGGTAGCCTCATGTGTTGTGAGTTGGTGGTGGTCCATAGGGCTGCATATACTCTATCCACTGAAATGGGTGGGCGACGGTTGCACATATGTGGTTCGTAGCATGTACTTTTCTTCCACCTCCCCTTACTAAGACCTCCCTCCTTCTTTTGTCTCCTATGCAGCTGCAATGAGATTGGATAAAATACCTTTTCTTATTATTCTTTGGGCATTAATGATTCTATGTCAGCACCTCATCGCTTTCCTCACAGCATCATGGTTTCTGACAACTCCTGTTGACATGTGCCTCTGCCATCTACCCTAATTCTGCATGGGGTGCTAGCTATAATGTAGTTGAAAAAGCACTAAATTTGGAGGAAAAAGAGCCAGGTTTGAAGCCCTAGCTCTTTCTCCTTCTAATTCTATGACTTTGAGCCATCTAGCCATTTTGAGCTTCAGTTTTCTCATCTGTAGAATTGGCTTAAAAATACCTTTCTCACATTGTGCTTGTGTGATTAGACTTCGTAAACTAAAAAATGTTATCAAAATGTAAGGCATTTGGTATCCAATTAACAAAGTGGAAGTGGTTTTCTGAAGCTCTAGAGGGAAAAAATATGGTCTTACATTACTTTTATGGAAAGGTAAATGAGGTGTTTTATTGTGTTGATTTCTTACTTTGAAAAAGCCTAGGTCCAAAGCAATTAAAATGGAACGTTTGGGAGGTATTTTTATTATTATCTGTTATTACCATAGCAATGTGATTTGTTTACCCATTTTTCTTTCATCCCTCAGAATATTAAGTAACATAAAGCAAGAGAATTGGCTGCTACACTGAGCTCTCATGTGGTTTTTGATTCTTGTGTACTTTGGTTTCAGAGAATCAGAACTGCTCAAGTTCCGAGTTTTTCTGTGCGAATAGCAGACCTCCGGCCAGGAAATGCATTCCCCAAGCTTGGGTCTGTGACGGCGATGCGGACTGTTCTGACGCCTATGATGAGCGTCAGAACTGCACCCGAAGGTCCTGCACTGAAAACGAGTTCACCTGTAGTTATGGACTCTGCATCCCGCGCTCCTTCAGGTGAGTGATCCATACGGGCCGGTCTGACTTATCTGTTAGGCACAGTGGCCACAGTGCCTAGGGCCCGCGATGCTTTTGGTGGCCTATGAAAATGTTTGGATTCCTTTTAAAATAAAAAAAAAGTAATTTTTAGGTCAAAGAAAGTATTTTAATATACAGTATTAATAAATGCAACTTTATACTAATATAGTCATTCAATATAATTTTTAATATTTTTTATGGAGAATGGGGCCCAAGAAGACATAAATGCCTAGGGCCTGTGAAAGGCATAATGTGGCCTTCCACAGAGGGCCAGGCAGACGGATGGAGTGGGCTGCATATAAGAAAATCCTTTCTTAAGCCTGTGACCCTCTTAGTTTTCCATTTGGAGTTGAGGCATGGGTACAAGAAATATTCCATTTTCTTCTCTCTGCTGTAAGAGAAGTAGCAGTTCAAGCATGATGATAAATAGAGCTTAGGCTCAGGGTCAAGGAGACAACAGGGAGAGGCACCTGGGGTGAACTGAGACATATGTTCCAATGGAGGATGCAAGCGTTGTTCAGTATCATGCAGGAGGGCCAGATGTTCTCATGCTCTCTTTTTTGAGAGCAGTTGGAAATGTGGATTTTGGTATGAAATATTCTGATTTTAAATGCTGGCAACAAATTTTAAAATTCTTTAAACACTGTGTGGGTCAAACAGATTCAGCTCACAGGCTCCCCTTTGAGGGGTCTCTCCTGCAGTGTTCTGTTGTTTGATTCCTTACCTCTTTCTTCAAATGGACTTCTTCATATGGTTTCTATACTTTCTTAATGCCTCAACTTCTCACCTCAACTTAACAAATCTTTGGATATAGAGGGAGACAGAGAAGGAGAATGATTTGTAAGTTTTGATCCTGATGGACTAGAATAGTAAGAACATTAACAAAATTAGAGTAGCCCAGAAAGGAGTTTTCTGCAGGTGGGAGGTGAATTTGATGTAGTAGGACTTGCCAGGTGAAAGCATGTCTTGGGCATTTGGACACGTGGAACCGGAGCTAGGAAGAGATGTTGCATGTGCCAAGGACTGTTAAAGGACCCACAGGCACACTGAGAGGAATAGGAGCTGTCAGCTTACAGCCTGCCGGCAAAGGAGATGGGAAGAGTGTATGAAGCAAGCGCAAGAGCAGAGCAGCAGATGCTGGGCCATTTACTGTAGGGGCAGGCAGCCCACGAGCAGCTGCTGAGGGACACTGGAATACAGTGTGGCATAGAACTGGGTGTTTGTGGTGTGGTCCTGAGGAAGGAAGAGGAGGCTGAGTCATGTTCTATGAAGGCTGCAAAAGGAGCAGGGACTCTGCATTATGACCAAAAAAGGACAATGATTAAATAAGTTTAAAGATTAAAGAAGTGATTAAAGATTAAAATGTTACCTAGAAAATGTCCTCTGTGGGTGGCTCATGCCCTGATGGGCCCAAGTAGACAGGGCAGACAGGTAGAGTTTGTGCACTGACAGCCCGAAGATGCTCAGGAGCTGGGGCTGTCTCCTTGCATAGTGAAGTTGCATTAGAATATGCTTTGTGTGTGTTTAACTGATATGGATGCGAGCTGTAGATTTATATGTTTTGTAGTGAAAGTGAGTAATCCTTTATGTATGTTTTCTCCCTACCTGCTCAAGAGTTCTATCATGTTGCACTTCTATTTAGTTTTTCTCAATTCGGTAAATAGTTAAAACCATTAATCTTAGATATCAATATATTCTGAAAACCTAGGCATAGACTCTGGGAACTAGACCTGTAGCAGGTCTTAAGTTTGATCAGACTCTAGGTTATGTCTCATTACTCCCTTTCTGAGCTTTCTGAGCTCTGCCTTCATCATAACGATGATCTCACAGCTGCCTTACCCCTGCCCGACCAGACTTTTTTTTTTTTATTTCAGCATATTATGGGGGTACAGATGTTTAGGTTACGTATGTTGCCCTTGCCCCGCCCTCCACCCCTAAGTCCAAGTTTCAAATATAACCATCCTTCGGGTGGTGCGCATTGCACTCTTTGTTTATGCATATACCCGTTCCCTCTCCCTCCTCCCCCCTCCCCCGCCTGCCCAACATCCAATAGATATTATTCTTATATGTGCACTTATGTGTTGATCAGTTAATACCAATTTGATGGTGAGTACATGTGGTGCTTATTTTTCCATTCTTGGGATACTTCACTTAGTAGAATGCATTCCAGCTCTATTCAGCAGTATACAAGAGGTGC